>JACCGJ010001476.1:0-42154 GCA_013407085.1 Atriophallophorus winterbourni | reverse complement strand
TAATATTAATAATAATAATAATAATAATAATAATTATAATAATAATTATAATAATTATAATAATTATAATAATAATTATTATAATAATAATAATAATAATTTTTATTATAATAATAATAATTACTATTATTATTATTATTATTAAAATAGTAATAATGGAACTCTATCGTCTAAAAATTTTAACCGATCAGATGTTATCGTTTGTCTATTAAACGCAAGTTACCTGCTTCCATTTTGCGCAGAGACGATTCGAGTAGCGTAGTTTCCTTATCAGCTGAAAAATGTGTTTTGGTTAGCCTGAACTATAACATTTACATAAATAAAGCACCAATTGAAAAATTAAACATGACTAGCAAATATGAAGGCAATTAAAATTCTCAAACATTTTGAGGGAAAGAAAATGTTACATTTTTATTATTATTACTATTATTATTAGTAGTAGTAGTAGTATTACTATCATTATTATTAATAAATTCTCGTGAACCAAGATCAGTTACTGTTTTCTTTTTGCAGGAAGCACATGTAAACACATAAAAATATACAGGCACATAAATCGAGTCTTTCGTTTCAGAAAATAAAGGTATCTCTTTCTATTATTTTATTCAAATTTGACTATTTTGGCGAAACGATATGAAGTCAAACACTGAATCAGACGATCTAAGCTCCTAAATTGTAAAAGTAGCATTATCTCGCCGAACCTAATCCTACTGTCCAACTGATGACGACAAACAGCCAGAAAACGGTTGTGGAGTTTAATTTCGGGGGATGCGAGCAACATATAACTTTAACTTTATCTCAGTTGTGCGTCATATTCATGTTCGAAATGAATGAAAGATTCTGTATATAAAAAATGAGACATCCTAGCCAAGTTTTTTGTGGAGGTAAGAATGAATGCGCACAATGCGTTTCTGGATGATACGTAGAGCACCACATTCCGACATAAAAACAAGTGCAGGAATCACCGACAAGTCAGATGACGATGATCGTGAGCCTGTAATAATACGGATTCCAAAAGGAGTGCAAGGAAATATTTTAGGTGGCAAACTCCTCAAATGTACTCAGATATGTATAGCGGCAGCGGCTATAAAAAGATAAACAATTCGTCAATCTCGACCTAACGAACTTAGTGTGGTGATAGTTTGAATTGATCCGGTTGACACAAAATCAACTGGCAAATCAGATCAAAGTTTCAAATATGTAGAGGATATTTTTGCGTTACAATGTACCTTCTAATATATATATATGTCGTGCTGAAGCAAGCAGACATTGTCACTGACCTTTCCACCACAACTGAATGATATTCAGCAAAATATATTTCGTCGTTGCTGAAAAAATATCCTGGGCTTAGATTTCCCATTTAAATTGTCTTGGACAAGCATGTGATACATGATTTATAGTTTGTCCAGCTACTTCCACGCGATGCATGCAATACTGTATTTATAAGTTCGAAATATAATAAACCGAAAATATAACTGGCGATTTGATGTTAAATCTCAATGAACTCACATGCTTCATCAACTGTTTCATTTTATTTTGTTCAGAAAAAAATGTATAACTTTATAATTTAATATGATATGATGTATATATATATATATATATCATGCGGATAACGCATTATTTGAACACTAGGGTGAGACACGTGTACCTATTGAATCTCATTCGTTTATCAAGTTCCGTAGTTCCATCTCAAACAATTATCGGAAACCATGCGTTTAACTTTTACGGTCTCTGAGTCTTATCATAATGTTCATATTGTTTCGAATATTTATGATAATTGGATTTGATTTACTGAGTTATCGTAAAATATTAAACTAAAAACTCGTTTGCACGCATTTCTCTCAAACCACGACCGGTTTTGTGCACGCATTAGGCATGGTGATGTGATGTGGAAGCACAAGCCTGATCCAGGCAAAGTGCCGCACAGTGAGAAACTGCACGTGGGCTGAGATAATATCAGGTTGCCCAGGCCTATAGAGATATGACAAAAGAAAAAGAAAAAAAATAGAAATGATAGTAAGACTCCAACGTGTTCAGCATGCAGCTTACTACCATTGGCAAACTAATTTAGCACGATCTTAGCCGCATAGCAGAGAAATAGTGCACGATTGCACATCCGTGCACCAGGCATAGACAGGAAGATCAGGATAATTGTGCACCTGGAAAAGTGGATAATTAGAAAAAAAATTGCTGCATGAGGTTCGTTGGACGAACAAGTTCAACCATATATGTTCATGAACCAAAAATCTCTTTTGCACCCATTTTCATCAAGCAAACACACACCATAATCGGTTTCTTGCTGTTTTTACTCATCATGTGGTGTGTTGGCTGTGCATACAATTCCTGTATAATATGTGACTATCATATTTGTTATACAATTTCTCAATGCTTAAGATCGGTTGCATTCACAGAAACGCGATTTGACATCATATGACCTAACGCTACAAACACAGCAGTGTATGCTGAATTCAAGAACAGCAATGATATTACCTGTGATATTTTCCTGTTGATTGTGTTGCTTTAAAAATTGAGTGTTTAATGTACGAGATAAAGCATTTAAGTCATTGGCTAAAGGTATTCGATCTGCATGTCGATTACATTGGATGTACGCGCCCGAAAAGCTGATAGCTTGCATTACCATCTGTGCAGCTGGCTTCACTGAAGGATTAGCAAGAATGGAGAATTTCTCGAACCAGGCCAACCCACGAGCGTCGATGAAAGGCAAGATTTTTGCAGATCTTAATCAATTCGTGTTTGTAACTTTAAACGGTGCACGCAGATCTTGATCCAAATTAAAAAATTTGTGCTAGGTGAATGAACATTTTTGGTCGCCGGATCTTTTCGTCAAAGAGAGTCAGCCGAAAACCAACGATCTTCGCTGTTGAACGTAAACGGTATTCTCATCCACAAGGAAGCATCAGCGTAGTCGTGCTTAAAGATCTAGAGAACTGTTTGTACTTAAATTATTTAGTTGTACATGAATGAATGTTTTCTAATTGAATCAATGACAACGTTGAGCAGAGCTCACAATAACGACCTGCTTTTTTTGACCATCGGTGCGATTAGTTTTACAGGGTTTCTCATCGCTGACGTGAAAGCGAACCCTACTAGGGTTGTGATATGGTATATTTACGCATCGGCGATTCAAGAGTGGCTTACAACAAGACAAATGAATATTTAGTACCGAAAGCAGCTCTGAAATCAACCATACATAATGCTGATTCGATTAGCAGTGCTTCGGAAAACTTTACTCTCATTAAACTTCACATTGTAAGGTGTAGCTTTAGATCTACGGTGTTGCAGATATCACTTTACCAATTCCTGTTGTACGATGCAATAACTGGCCAATGCTCAACTAACCTAGCTATATGGTCATTAAGATCGAAAATCAGCAGTGCTAACGAATCTCGAAACTAAAACTACAGCTTTCAGATGTGTTTCGAACAAACTGAAATGTTTTCCAAAGTGTACGTAACTTGCTACAGATTACAGGTTAGATGTAGTTTCCGCAAAGTATATATGTCGGTTTTCATAGGCGAATATATTAGCAGCTCTTCTAAGGAAGTTCTAATCATAAGCACCATGCATTCGGGAAGCTCTTGCGTAGACAGAGAGTTTGATATTTTTGCGAAAGATCCAGGCTTGTCAGTGGAGAGTAAAAAATTCCATATTTTCAATTGTGCAGTTAGAGCAACGAACGTTTCATGGCGATAATCAAAGCCACCATAAGCCGTTCAACCACCATAAGCCGTTCTCCTATCACTAAACGCATATCAAGCAAAACATTTTCAGAACGCTTCTTGCAGACAAAGAGCTGGTCTTGTTTGTTTGCCGTTTTTTGAGACGCACGCTAAAACGAAACATATAAGAGATAGTTGGCGTCCATGTCTACTGTAAAAACTTGCCGCTACAAATTAATAGCGCTGATCAATATACAATTGAGTTAATTTATAATTAAGATTTAATTGATTATGTCATATCGGAAACCAAGTTTAGTATGCTCAATACACGGTCATTGTGATGCTTTCGATCTTCGATTGTTCCTAGAACGTCCACTTTAAGAAAAATCATTCTCACAATAATAACCGAGTTTATTTCGCGCGAGTGAAATAACCATTTGTAATATAGGTTGCGAACAAAATAAAATCACACTTACTAATCAAAGAGTTACCACCTAATGAAAAAAAGTTTGATTTATTCTATATATTGTTTATAAAATCCGAGATTTCAAAAGATTGACGTCAGAAACATAACCACGGATTCAATAGAAAGAAATTCAGCCGAAATTTCAGATTATGACAATCGATATACCACGTGTGATTCAATATATACTTACTTACTTACTTTTACTTTTGTGCGGCTGGCTCCACGGGTGGATTAGCCGGCTTCATTGATGTCTCGAATTGAGACATCACCATGAAGTTTCTTGGGGATAGTGTACAAGTGATGTCCCCAGCACCACTTGGTGTTTGTTCGAGTACACTTCTCTAGCCTTTGCACAGCCAAGTGCAACCTACAAGGCAGCAGGGAGTTAGCAGATAAACGCGCTGTGCGCCAGTTATCTACCTACGGGGCTTCTCTCCGGATTTTTTCTCGGGGTTTTCTCCCGAAGCCTTTCCCGCAATCGGGTAACCCACAAGGCAATGGGGGTTTGGAGTCAGGGTTTTCCTTCCCCTAGATGGATTGCCAGTAGCTGACGAGCTCCATCTGCCCGGAGCTAACTGGTTTTAAGGCGCCAGTCACCCGCCTTCGCCCCTTCTCCTGTCAGTAAGAGCAGTTCCGCCGGGCTTGTGAAAGCCACTCGTGCAGGCCAGGAGTTGGACTTGGTTGTCAGAGGCTATTTGAGACGCACGCCACGTAG
The DNA here is from genome assembly GCA_013407085.1 of Atriophallophorus winterbourni. Classification (NCBI taxonomy): domain Eukaryota; kingdom Metazoa; phylum Platyhelminthes; class Trematoda; order Plagiorchiida; family Microphallidae; genus Atriophallophorus; species Atriophallophorus winterbourni. The sequence goes on along the minus strand of JACCGJ010001476.1, from coordinate 37,296 downwards.
GAGCATTTTATAGATAGTAGGTGGCTCATTCCTACTACCACCCCCGGCTGTGACAACCTTTGGAATCAAATTGGTAAGCCAGGACTATTTAATGAATTAACTTTCACAGGAATTCATAGAAAGCAGAGATTCCTGTTTGAAAGCCAATTCAATCATTCTGGCATGCATTGTTATGGTTAAGAAACGAACATAAAACATCTGCGAATGATACATTTAATATGTTCGATATTAATGTCGTGTTAAATCTTGAACCAAATACATTTTGAAATTTCTCCGGACTTCAAATTCTGTAATAATATTGTCATAATTTTCTGGCTATAAACGCGCTGCCATTAAAGGTCGCATAGATTTAATGTAAGTAACAACGTTAAAATTGTTTCCGGACTCACTTTTTAGTTTGAGAATTCTGATGGCTAGGATATCGACGCGTTTTAGCGCAGCGAAAATTCGGAATTTCGAAGATTGTCCATTTATAGTATTTTTCATTTTAATTTGAACCTTCGACAATAGCTTATCACCAAGTTGATGTACATCGATGCATCTGCAGGCGGTAGTATCCGGAATAATTTTATACTGTTAAAAGCACAAAATACAGTAGCCAAATATATTAAAATCCAGTATGTATAAAAATATTTACATAATTATTGATTCCGGATTTTTTGCATGCGTTTTAATTATTTGTGGTGATTAACTAAATATAGATTTTTATGCCAAAATCCCTTTTCGTGTTGCAACGTTTTTACAGTCAAGCTCATCGAATATAACACGCTTATTGCGGCACCGGAAAGCTTTGAGTTATCAAAAAATGATAGACCTTGCTTCAACCTTTCAGTATAGGTTTCAAAAAAACCGCTAAATAATATTGATTGGATGCTGTCGTAATTGCTGTCAAAATAAATAAATCAGTTAATAAGTTTACTCGTACGGATAACACAGTGGATAACACAGTGGATAACACAGTGGATAACACACTTTTGAGGATTCTAATGAGTATTTAACCATAAATTTATCGTTCTCTAACAACGTAACTCTTTTCGGATCGTATCGATTTTAAAGAGAAATTCTTATTTTTAAAGTTCAAAAACGAATACAGCGGTAGATAGACTTTTCCATATTCCAAGTCAATCTCGCAATAATCGCAATATAATAATTAAACAGGGACAATGCATGTGTTCGATATCAAACATTGCACGGAATTAAATGTCATAAGAAATTTACTAATAGGTTCCGGACTACGTTTGCCTAATTATTCAGAGATCACAAACTAATCATTTAAGATTAATATTTCAGATTTATAATGCAAAATCATACAGTTGTACAATACCATAGGATGTACGTATGAACCTTAAATAAATCATTAATTTAATGTTTGCGTCCATATGCTCTAAACCAGGAGCAATAGGTATTCCGATTGTGACATGGAGAGAGGGAATTTTGAACTGGATATATGTTCCAGTGATTTGTTTTTCAATGCACATGGGTTAGAAGAAATCACTAAGGGATTTCAGTAAAATGCAGGCCAACACGGTATTATTCAGCATTATATATCGTGAAAAATTTTTAAAGAATATTTCGTTTAAGGTGGTAAGCTATTCCATAAAAAGCATACAAGGACTGCGTAAAAGCTGAGGCGACTGTATCATATGGAATGTTGGATTTGAGATCGTGGGTTGGGAGATTGGAACCAAATTTAAAGAGGTGTCGGAGAGAACGTGACCTCTTATGAATTATTCGGCATGTCAGAATTAGTTCACATCTGACACGTATGTGATCTAGGATGTACAATCCAAGTCTAGCCAGTTACTGCCCAAAGACCATATTATGCAATTCATTAACCACTTCGTTCTCCTAATGATAAATCTTTTCGAGGAGCGAGATTTCTTTTTCCATTAATGATATATTAGCTTGTATTTTATAGTCCACACCTGAAAGTATGTACGTATGGATTTTCTTTGAAAATGAGTGCGGTTGGAAACGTTTGAATATGGCAAGAACGCTGGATACACTCTCATAGACCGCCTTGCAGTGCGAGCTGTATTACACCGTTCTTCACACAAAGATACCGAGATCTTTGAGTGAAATACTACACTTGAGCGTGTGACTGTCATGCGTGTATGAGAAAGAAAAAGATTTCACAACTTGCAACACTTGAGACTAGCTTGTTTTGAATTGACCATTGGTGCAGTTTATTTTAGTCTGCTATGCAACACTTACAGAGATGACCTTCGTCCCACCATTTAAAACATCGGCGAAAATAACAAGTTAACAGCCTAGCAATTTTTTTCAATCAATTATACATAATAAGAACTTTATTGGAACGAATACTGAACCTTGTATGACACCGCTCGTGGCTTCAAAATTTCGGCTAATTTATCTATATTTTCTAAATTTTAATATGCGTTCTGACAACAGTAACTTGCGAACGGTGATAGTAGATTTCCAGTGACAGAATTACCTCAGCCATCCTCAAAATACCGAACCTATGTCTTCTTGACACAAATGGTGAACCGTGTAAATCACATAACGCATACTGAAGTTTCGCTCGGAATGACCTTCTTGATATGGATCAAACGATACACTTTCCTTACACCACAAAATCTACTCAAATATAACGCAACAGCAAGGTCTCGATCAAAAAGGACACATTGTCATCAACAAAGATTTAATATCAAAAGTCACAATAGAGGCACAATGTCTTTGTCAACCACACTTCAATTTGAACAGTTTCAATTATTCATTTCATTTAATTGTCCGTGGATATTTTACTTCGTTATTAATTAGAAAATTTCTGGAATACATGAAAATCGATTTCGAAAATAATAGTTTTCATTGAGCTTGCGTAATCTTAGTGCCAGAATTTTACATATCGTACGTAATTAAATTTTCAGGGGATTACTGCTTGACCTGTGATCAATATGATAGATCGTTTAGTTATATTATATATATATATATATATATATATATATATATATATATATATATGACGTTGAGTATCAAGGTTATTGAAATTTTGTAATATACATGTTTGGTCGAACTTGACCTAATGGGGCGAACAGCGTTCCAATAATAAACAATTCTTTCTTATACAAATTTTTAGATTATATAATTTTAATTAATAATAATAATTAATAATAATTAATTTAATCATAATATGATTAAAAAATTCAGCTATTTACATCGGTTGTAATGACTTAATCGATATTTGCTCCGTGTTACAGTTAACAAAGTTATTAAAAATTTTCAGTAACTTACGCGCATGCAGCAAGTTATTTGAAAATCATTGCCAATTTCATTACACTCAATTTGTCGTTGATCACTCTTCGGAATGTCAAAGTAGGACAAAATTTCAATAACGTCCGTCGCCACTAAAATAATAATCGCATTTTAATACGTATGATGATTCCACAGACTACCGAGGAAAATAATACTTTAGAATCTATCTGTTTGGAATAACTCAGAAAATACCAGAAGAATATCGAATAAAATATAAAAAAATCATAATAATTCTCACCTGATATATTAGTTCCTGATATGCACAAGACCAACAAAACGGTGCGATAGATCGACCAATTTGCAACCATGTTTCGATGCGTTCTATAGTGTGTGTTCATATTTTTGTTTTTATACCGACCTATAGTGAGAAACGATGAATCACGATGAATCACTGCTATTTCGTCAAGTTCATTCTCTTTTGTCGACACACCATTTAGAATAGAGCATTGTCAGATTTTAGGTCTAGTTGCTTTTGTCAGGTTATACTGGAAAAGTCGAAATTCTTATATCTTTTGATTACCACTCTAAATTTACGGGACTTATTAATGTTTTCAATAATACCTTTATGCGATTTGTGATATAAACTTAGATCTTAGGTTGCTGAGTTTGTTAAATACCACAATTTTATTTTATAATAAATTGTCACTTCACTTGGATTTATGAATCCGTTATATATAGGAAAATGTCAATTGATTTTACATACACTGCCTGAAGAAATTAGGCGCGGTAAAATAGAACGATTGAAATGCGAGGGAGAGATGTGAGCATCACAATTTAATTATTAAAATCAGAGTTTGGAAATTTAATTGGAAATAGAAATATCTTTCCGCGCCGACGAACCAATAAAAATCATGAGTTTTTGGGCTACGCACTCAAAAAATATACTGACAAATATGTGCCAACTATACAATACATTTTATAAGAACCGGTATTGCTTTCATTTCTATATTATCGGACACAGGTGTTGATCAAGCCCCCAAATCACTAAAATCAAAACTAATGTATAGAGTTGCTCACATCCTGGAGCACCATCACAACGAAACGGGTTTATGGCTGCTGTGTTCAAAACGCGCAATCAGTTAAATTAGTTTCGCTGAGATTAAAGCAACGGAACAATGCATTTTTCGTTAGACATGAATACCACTTTTAATCCTCATTAGTACAACAAAACAGGCAGTTCAAATACAGAATTACAAACTGTTTGTTAGTCGAAATTTCATGGGGCTCAAATCATCAACACTTAAATACCGAAACAGGTGTCAGGCTGTGTGCCGCTAACAGGTTAAGGCAAAACGACAATTACCTGGTATTAGAAGATGCCTTGTGGTGTAGCAAAGATTAAAATGACGAGTGAGTCATCGGCGTAAATAATCGCTTGCCGGCATTGGCGTATGCTATAAACGACAGGATATTTGTGGTTATACACTAGCAAGAGAAACGCGAAGCTTCCAATTACTGATTGAAACGTTTCCATCTCTTTGTCAGAAAAACATAACAAAATTCGGGATTTGCTGATGTACGACAGACCAGCGACGGCTGATTTCCGCTTCGTAATCAAGAGAAAAAATGAATCGGGCAACCGAAATTCGCCTGCATTCAACACAGGTTTACCAGGACGGATGCGTTCTGGCTACTATTGTGCGGAATACTGAGCAAACAAAACAACCTTGTAATGAAATTCAAGCAAAGTTACCATCCATTACTGTCTTTGAAAATGGCAAGAAATTTCAAATACTTATATAGGATTGTCGATACTTGATCGAGCATGAAACCTATAGTATTTTCTTTGCTTATTCAGAAATGAATAACAGCCTCAGGAAATAAATGTGACGCTCTCGCTCAATTTAATGCAGGAGTGTTTAAACAAAATTCTTCAGGAAAATAGAGTTTCAATACGTGAAATTTACTTTTCAGGTTGCACACACTCACGTGTTTGATTCATGGATTCAGGCTTATATTACAATACAATTCTAAATTATCTGAATTAGATGATTGATCAAAATTGTATTTTCATACCACATAAATGCAACCACAACTACAAGTTTGTTATTCGGAGTAGAACTGAGAAATGGTATTCTCTAAAGAAAGATTCTTGGGTAACTACTAATAATTTCGGTACGGAGGCAAATATGAAGCGATTATCTAAGATATTCAGGACTTTTGTGAGAGAACATCGCATGCTGTTCTGATGGAACTTGCTTGAGAGAATAAACCTGGCTTATTCTATGTAAAATCCCCTAAAGAATTGACTCACTATGCGAAAGATAACGCCGATGTTTTAGTAACGCCTTACTGCCTCGATTTTAATACTAAGCGTTGTATCCCATATTACGTTTCACCAAATTCGCCTCGCTATAAATTAATAAGTGAAATGACTCTCAACTAAACGGAAAAATTTCACCTGGGACCTGGTCGAATTGCTTTGACTGCTCCTCTCAAGTGATTATTCAATCTCAGCCGACATTACGGAAACATATCACCGCGTTGGAAAGCAGCGATCATAACTCCTTTTTTATAAAGATGGTAGCTGTTCAGACATAGCAAACTATAGACCGGTAAAGCTACTCACGGGTATCTTTAAATTAATGGAACGCATTGTGACTTCGCGCATAAGAGAACATTTTAAAAAAACAATATAATTTGGGTGCAGCGCATCACGATTTTCAGAGGAATCGTTGCTGTTTATCAAATATTCATACAAGGTTCGATGATTGGAGCAAGACACAAGACGAAGTTGATCGTCTGCATGCTTGCTACAACGAAATTTCTAAAGCTTTCGATAGAGTCAACAATGACATATTAATAAAAAATCTCGAAGCTTATCAAATAACGAGAATGTTGTTGAATTGGATAATCGATTATCTTACGGAGAGACACGTCCAAGTTCGTGTTGACAGCAACTTCTCTAAAAAGAATAGACGTCACAAGCGGAGTTTCGCAAGAATTGTGCTTGAACCTCTTCCTTTTTTTGGATTTAAGTAAAGTCTATGGAGTCTGTTCCTAATACAAGAGCTAGTGTAACATAATAATCGGAGCAACGGGGGCGCAACAATTTCGGAAGACGTGGGTTAGACCGTACCGTGTAATAAACAAATTGTAATAGAAAAGAGACTAAATAGGATGTAGGAAAACGTAAAAGAACCAAGTAGCTGGTATATATGCAAATACAATTTATTATGCGAGGTGAGCGAATTGAACGGAGAAAATAAAGATATCGCAAATTATCATCTCATCAATGTTGATTTAAATCTCCAGGAGTTAAAACAGCACGAATTTAGATTCAGGATGAGAGGCCAGCTATCACTCATTAATCTGAGATGTTTGCATAATTAACCGGTTGTCGGCGGATGGTCCGAAGCATTTTCGGGAGTCACTTGCTGTGCGCAAAGAGTTCATCTATAAATATTCAGGTCGTGCGATTCAGGCCAGCGTAATAAATAAGCTGTCCGAAACGTGTTGACTTCTGACTCACTACAATATGAATGTGTCTCTAAAGCGTCTAGAGCACATCAGCTAAACCTGTCGATCTCTTCGCAATATCGATCAATAATTTCGTGCGCACACGTTGTGTTCTACAGAGAATGAGAGCACGTAGACCTGATGAGCAGGTCAACAGTGCAAGGTCGCACCATAGGTCGCACTCTAGAAACCATGAGCCTAAACACCAAATATCATTAAACTCCGATTGTTCATATGAAAGTATTAAGCTTTTTGGTCCAAAGCCTATTGGTTCTATTTTGCAAAACCGCGAAGAGCACTGGTGGTGCATGCGAAAACAGAATTGAAAAATTCACTACACAAATCGTTAATAAATTTCACTTAACTGGGTTGGGATAATCTAGTTGTCTCACCTTGTTACAATCGAACCAATGTCCGCGGGTAGAAGCCTTAGTGTTATATGTACCACCGTAACCTAGTCAGATGAAACGTGGTTCGAACCTGATCAAAAATGTGACTGAGTTGAGTGATAAAAGACTGGGTGCAGTTACACCCTCATCAATAGTTCGGTAGAACCGCCACCTGAATTCTCCTCACAAAAATGATCCTAGTCTCTCACCGATAACGCTGCAATCTGTGGAGGACGTGGAAAATCTAATCTTGAATGCTTGCCTTCCTAGTTGTATTTCAGAGTCTACATGTCGTATCAATGCAGACCTACCATGATGGGAGCGAAAGTCGTCGAAGTAATATCGGGAATAAAATAATCCAAGAATTATTGCATTTATAGGCGTTCCGAAAGATGTTGCTGACGAGCGTTTTCAAGATATGTCTGAGCAGTTTCACAAACAGTGGAAATACCTAACTGAAACATTCAATATTAATTAAGCCATTCTTGTGGATGCTTTAAGGATAACGCCTTATGCGAACTATAAATGTCGGGGTCCTAGCCCGTTAAAGCTAACCCTCTCAACAACCGAAATGATGGGGGAATCAAACGTGATTGGAAAGCTAATAGAAGACACCTACCGCAAAACGTCAAGTTGAGCTTGCCCAGGATGGTCCGAAGCATTTTCGGGAGTCACGTGCTGTGCGCAAAGAGTTCATCTATAAATATTCAGGTCGTGCGATTCAGGCCAGCTTAATAAATAAGCTGTCCGAAACGTGTTGACTTCTGACTCACTACAATATGAATGTGTCTCTAAAGCGGCTAGAGCACATCAGCTAAACCTGTCGATCTCTTCGCAATATCGATCAATAATTTCGTGCGCACACGTTGTGTTCTACAGAGAATGAGAGCACGTAGACCTGATGAGCAGGTCAACAGTGCAAGGTCGCACCATAGGTCGCACTCTAGAAACCATGAGCCTAAACACCAAATATCATTAAACTCCGATTGTTCATATGAAAGTATTAAGCTTTTTGGTCCAAAGCCTATTGGTTCTATTTTGCAAAACGGCGAAGAGCACTGGTGGTGCATACAAAAACAGAATTGAAAAATTCACTACACAAATCGTTAATAAATTTCACTTAACTGTTTCAAAATCTTGGGTTGGGATAATCTAGTTGGCTCAACTTGTTACAATCGAACCAATATCCGCGGGTAGAAACCTTAGTGTTATATGTACCACCGTAACCTAGTCAGATAAAACGTGGTTCGAACCTGATCAAAAATATGACTGAGTTGAGTGATAAAAGACTGGGTGCAGTTACACCCTCATCAATAGTTCGGTAGAACCGCCACCTGAATTCTCCTCACAAAAATGATCCTAGTCTCTCACCGATAACGCTGCAATCTGTGGAGGACGTGGAAAACCTCATCTTGAATGCTTGCCTTCTTAGTTGTATTTCAGAGTCTACATGTCGTATCCATGCAGACCTACCATGATGGGTGCGAAAGTCGTCGAAGTAATATCGGGAATAAAATAATCCAAGAATTATTGCATTTATAGGCGTTTCGGAAGATGCTGCTGACGAGCGTTTTCAAGATATGTCTGAGCAGTTTCACAAACAGTGGAAATATCTTACTGAAACAATCAATATTAATTAAGCCATTCTTGTGGATGCTTTTAGGATAACGCTTTATACGAACAATAAATGTCGGGGTCCTAGCCCGTTAAAGCTAACCCTCTCAACAACCGAAATGATGGGGGAATCAAACGTGATTGGAAAGCTAATAGAAGACACCTACCGCAAAACGTCAAGTTGAGCTTGCCCAGGATAATAGCCGGAAACAAGTCAACCTATAGTACCGACACATCAACGCCTAGTGATGCTGTTCGAAAGAAATATCATGTGATAGCTCCAAAACACTTGAGCATCCCGACCCCAAAATAATCGGCCCATTCATAACCTTTCATGGTTTGAACACTACAAGAACAATAAAATGTTTATATACAAATGCGCAAAGTCTTTCGAAGGGAGTTAACCGATATAGGCTCGCTCTACTAACCAGACATAATCGCCATTACAGAAACATGGCATTCTTCCCAATTGTTTGAAAGGAGATATGCATTCCAATTATGAATATGATAAAAAACGATCAAAACTGAATTGGTGGAGGTGTTGCTCATTATTATCATAAACCCTTCCACTGAATTCACCTTCGCGGATACAATTCCGTACTCTTTGACGTTGATATCTGGTAAAGTTTGCAAGGTTGGTGTAGTCTATCGGTTTATTTAATCTACGGAATCGTAAAAGGAACGGTTTATTCGAGTGATTGTGAGTGTGACTCGCACTCGGCATGCAACAATATTATTATGGGTGATTTTAATCTCAAGATTCAATATTCAAGAATTTATGGTCACAAAAAGCACATAGCTTCACAATTACCATATCATAGTAAATATGCGTTCAATAAGAGGTATTCAAAAAAAACAATTATACGATATCACTGGAGTCAAGTAATATACTTACCCTGAGTCAATACACAGGCATCGTCAAATGGTTATGTAACAAATAAGTGTCCAAGGTTCGAGTGAATGTTTGGATACAGGGAGAGGTGATAATTGCTTCGGGAAGGGCATTCCACAGGAAACAGACACGTACCGAATAGAAATATCGGCGACAATTAGTACGGGAATGGGAATTTGTAGTGCGCTGAGTGGCTACGTGTAATTCCTGATTCACGGTATTTGAATAAATGTTTGAGTGGATGATCTGGAGTATTCAATATTTTGTAAGTAAGGATAACGTCACTTCGAAGTCTACGTTGAAGGGGAGTGGGGAGCTTTAGCTTTTTCAACCTTTCCTCGTATGTAAGGTCTCGAAAACCACGCACGAGTTTAGTTGCACGATGATATATCCTGTCAAGCAAGAATATATCTTTTTTCGTCCACGGAGTCCATGCTTGCGATGCGTGTTCCATTGTGGGAATTAAGTAGGTCTTCATGATTCTTGGCAACGTTACAGGCATAAAGGTTCTGAAGATCCGTCGAAGCATACCTAGAAGCTTTGAAGCACGCTTGTAAATGACCTCACAATGCACGCTGTTCTTTAGGCTGCCACATATCCAGACTCCAAGATCCTTCTCCGATTCGGTCCATCTCAAAATTGTCTGCCCAAAGTGATATTCGTACTGAAAGGGCTTACCGATTTGCAGTAACTTGCATTTTTGAAAATTGAACGGCAGTTTATTTCTAACTGACCATTCGTGTAGTGCATCTAAATCATTTTGCAGTTTTACGCAGTCTGCAGTTGATTTTATTCGCATCCAAAGTTTAACATCATCCGCAAAAAGAACTACCTTGCATGAGAGCGTCTCAGGTAAATCATTGATGTAAACCAAGAAAAGCACTGGACCGAGAACGGAACCTTGCGGTACACCACTGGAGGTATTAATGGCTCGTGATTGTACCCCGTTAACACGAACGGTTGCCTTGCGCCCATTGAGGTAGCTTTCGAACCATACTAGTAGCTGTCCGTCAATACCAATCTGTTTTAGCTTTTGTAGCAACAGGAAGTGATCAACTCTGTCGAAAGCTTTCGACATATCCAGATAGCACGCGTGCACACTGTCTCCTGCGTCAACCGTTTGGGTCCAATCGTTTAATTCAGTCAGCAAGTTTGCCAAGCATGAGCGAGCTTTACGAAACCCATGCTGGGCGACAGATAGTATATTTTGTGATTCCAAGTGATGAACTATATTTTCCGTCACTATGCGCTCCATCACTTTGGATATCAACCTTTTAACTCAAAGATCTTTTATTCACCACGAATGCTAGAATACTGTTTCGCGACTACTCATCAGTAAATCGTTTATCACAACGGTCCACATTGAAAGCACTGGGATAGAGTTTCGCTATTGTTTGATCTCATCAGCAGCGCATATCCTCTCTCCGATCTGATTCGAACTCAGGAGCTTCAAAATGGTAGCGTCAAGCCTTACGGCCTGAGCTACTGTCCACCATTTTACCGTCCGTGATTAAGCATTTGTGGATGTTTTCCCAGACTGGCACATTTGATTAGCGTCAAATGCCCTACCCGTCAGGAAGGAGCCACCAACATCTTGTGAGGTCGGCCAATTGATCTGATCTTCTTGTCAGAACTTTCCACAGATAGAGGGTAAGCTAATACCTGTTAAAACTGACGTCATATGACCGACCGTGACTACAATGCCTGCGTGAGATTACAATAGTGATGGTCCTGGGTTCCAATTAAACCTGAGACAGGATATGCAATGCTGATGAATTCAAATAAGGTCGAAACTCGTGTCTAGTGCTTGAAATGTGGACCGTTGTGATAAACATCGTGAATAGTTTTAGGACTTTGTACTGATGAGTATTCGCAAAACACGATGAACGAACTTTCCAAACACTCTGAATCAATGTTGTTAGACTACTTCGGTCGATGTCGAACATGGATGTACATCACAAACGCGTGAATGTTCAAGTTTTGCGACTGTTTGAATGACTAAACTGTTCGATTCGGGAGGAACAATCTCTCCCGCAATGCTGGCAACAAAAGTCAGAACTCGGTTGTATTGCGTCATTTGTAAGTCGGCGGCGTGATCTGCGTTCAGCAGCCAAGAGCTGTATCTGCTCCTCCCTAGCTTGCAGACGACGCTTTAAACAGTGCTTCCAATGTGAGCGGTCAAAAGCAAGTTCTTCTTAACTCGCCTGGTCAATGCCGAAAGCTTTCATATCTCTTTTGCAAACGTCTTTGTACCGCAAGTGCGGTCTGCCTAATGATCGACTTCCTAATTGCAACTCACCATAGATTAGATCTTTCGGAATACGACCATTTTCCATTTTATAGATATGACCGAAAGATCTACTCTACGGTGAGTTGCAATAGGATATCGACCATTGGGCAGACCGAACTTGCGGTACAAAGATGTTTGCATATGAGATATGAAAGCTTTTGACATTGACCCCGCAAGCTGGGAAGAACTTGCTCTTGACCGCTCACTTTGGAGGCATCGTGTAAAGCGTCGACTGCAAGCCGGGGTGGAGCAAATACAGCTCCTGGCTGCTGAACGCAGATCACGCCGCCGGTGTGCAACTGATGCAATACAACAGAGTTCTGACTACCGTTGCAAGCGCTGTGGGAGAGATTGTTCCTCCCGAATCGGACTGTTTAGTCATTCAAAAAGTTGCAAAACATGAAATTCATGCGATGTGATGTACATCCATGGTCGACATCGACCGACGGAGGCCAACAACGAGACATGACCAAGCCAGCGCAGGCGGCGCTGTCGCAATAGAGTGAACATGCTCTGCAGACCAGCTTTTGAAAGCACTTCAGCATTAGTCACTCTGTCCATCCAGGATATGTTCAAGATACGACGGATGCTTCGTAGATGGAAAGTATCAGGCTTCCGTTAGTGTCTTGCGTGGGTGGTGCAGGTTTCACTGCCGTACAGTAAAGCGTTCAGTACGCACGCGCTGTACACCATCATTTTCGTCTTTACAGTCAGCTTGCGGTTACCCCAACACGAGAGTTTAAAACGGGACAGAATGACAGCTGCTCTGCCAATTCGCTTATCAATCTCCGTGTCTAGCGAGAGGTTATCCGCAATGGTTGAACCAAGGTATGTGAACTGATGTACTGATTCAAGCTGACAGTTTCGAACAGTTATGACGGGAGGCGATACAGTCCCTTGACCAATGACTGGTCTTGCTCATGCTGATTGTTAGTCCAAAGTCTTTGCATGCCGATGAAAAACAGTCCATTAGAGACTGAAGGTGCTCTTGGGAGTGAGCAATGAAGGCTGCATCGTCGGCAAACAGCAGGTCACGAATGAGCACCTTTCGTGCCTTTAAAAGCTTGCCATCACTTTGCGTGCGTAGGTAAATACCTTCTGTCTTCGTCCTGCAAGCGTTCTTCAGAAGCAGAGCAAAGAAAATGCCGAACAGCGTGGGAGCAAGAACAAAATACAATCAATAATACCTGTCATATTTAATCGACGTTAGCTCACACGGTATCTGATGGGAAGATCTGACTAGGAGATCAGATCGATTCTACTACCACAACAGATGTTACTGGCTACTTCTCGAATGGTAGGGTATAAGACGCTAATCAAATGTGCCAGTCTGTAGAAAGAACCATGAAGGCTTAATCGCAAACGGTAAAACGGTGGACGGTTGATCAGGCCGAAAGGCATGAGACGACAATGATGTAGGTCCTTGTTTCGAAACAGACTCGAGACAGGATATGCACTTCTGATGAGGTCAAATAAGAGCGAAAATCTAGTCCAGTGTTTCCATTGTGGATCGTTGTGATAAACTTTGTGAATATTTAGAAGGACTTGGTACTGATGGGTAGTCGCAAAACCTAATGAACGAACTCTCCAAACAACAATGCCCATTTAATTAAATCGGTGCTAGCTTACCCTGCATCTGATAAGAAGTCCAGACAAGGAGATCAGATCGGTTTAACTAACTCAATAGATTTTGCTGTCTCCTTCCCGACTGGTCGGGCATACGACGCTAATCAAATATGCCAGTCTGTTAAAACATCCACGAAGCCTTAATCGCGAACGGTAAAACGGTGGACGGTAGCTCAGGCCGTAAGGATTGAGACTACAATTTTGTAATATCTTGCCGTTCCCTAAAAGAGTGTATTAGACTAGAAAACTACGCGGACGTTCTGTGTAGTTAGATTTGCATCTAAAATGCAATACTAAATCTCTCGAATCTTTAAGCGTTTTTTAACAAGATTCTTGATTCATTTTCTGGTTCACGCCAGTGGGGTATAGTTTATTTTTCGTTGTAACTTAGCATAATTTGCGGACGGCATACAAATCTGGATAACATAACATACCATTGTGTATAATTACCCAATAATATTGATCAGCTTCATGACGGGATAATAATGAATGGACTTTCAGTCCAAATTAAATGTGCATGTTCTCGAACATAAGGAGAAAATTAGTCTCCTCTTAAATGATATAGTAGTGTAACATTGTGATAATATGTGAGTTTGTATATGATGAAGCTCAAAAATATCACTGAAAACTGAATAGTAATCGAAAAACCATGTTTTCTCGAAGCAGTTCAAACTAGTTATTGAGAGTGCTCAGTGAGGATTAGAAATATTGTGAAATTTCCCGAAAAAACCACTAACTTCAGACTCTCGAAAGGACGGACCCGCGTCATTACTCTATATGAAAACCACAATCAATAGCCTATCTGCAATCGCATAAGGTTTGTAGTGGACCAGTCAAGTTAGTATACAAAACTCGCGATAACAAAATAAGCAATCTGACTCACGAACCGTTCTTTCGATCCACGTATATATATAATCCGCAATCCTCCTTTGGTAATTCCTTGTTCTTTTAATGATTTCAATATTTCTACTCGAAATATTACGTTCCTGAGGCGAAATTCCCAAAGCCCAGATCGACCAAGAAAGCGGGTAACGCACACAACAAAAGTGTATTGTGTTAGGTAATGAGTTGATTATGTACAAAATCGTATTCGACAGATGAATTATGTTCACTGAGTTATCGAACAAAAAATCGTTGAACCGTAAGTGATAACATTAACAGGAAACCGAAAAATCAATAGTACTATCGATTGTCTGAGGTAAACGATATTGCAGAACAAATTGAACTGAAGATATCAAAAACTGTACAATAGATTTTTTACCAGAAAAATTGTTAAGTAAGAATCGATTTGTACAAACTCGAAACATCTCTTCCTTTAGAGCGTTGGAAAAAAAATGGAAACGCTTGAAACATTTAAGTGAAGTAAGTCTCAAGTTTCTTTGCCCAAGTAACAATACGGCCAGATCGTGTGTGTTGGGTTCTTTTCAAGCAAGAACGTAAAATCTGTGGGGAAGGACTGGGTATACCCATTGGTTGCGTGCGAGGAGTGGATTGGATGACGCTGGTAATAGAATTAAGGGGACCACGGGATAGGGCATCAGCGACAACGTTATCTTGGCCTGGGACATGTCGGATGTCGGTGGTAAACTGTGCAATGAAGTCCAGTTGTCGAATTTCTCGAGCCGAATAGCGGTCAGTGTTTGAAAGCAGGGCGTAACAGAGCGGTTTATGATCAGTTAAAACCGTGAATTCTCGCCCTTCAATTTAAAGGCGGAAATGACGGATGGCATAATAGATTGCAAGCAATTCTCTGCCAAACGTAGTGAAGCGAACCTGAGCTGATTGCAGTCTCTTTTAAAAAAACGATACTGGGTACAGTTCTCCATTACGACTATATTGCAAAGTTGCACCAATCGCTTCGTTAAACGCGTCCGTGGATAAAAATAGTTTGAAATTAGGAACGGACGGTAAGTGATTCAGCAACGTTGCCTCGCTAAGCGCCTTTTTAATGCGTTCAAAAGCAGTTTTAGCTGAGTCTGTCATATTTAACGAGCGTTTGTTGTTGCGGAGTAAATCCGTCAATGGTTGAATTAGCTCGGCACAGTGAGGAATGAATCGACAGTAGTAATTCACAAGACCAAGAAAACGACGGAGTTGTCGTATTGATTCGGGTTATGGGTAATCTTTTATGGCGAAAACCTTTTGCTCTAATGGCCTGATACCTTTAGAGTTAACTTTATGTACAAGTATTTCCAGTGAGTCGACGCCAAATACGCATTTATCGGGCTTTACGACTATGCCGTACTTCGACAGTTGTGAAAAGTCGCGATGTAAATGTTCGGCGTGTTCAGTAGGCGATTTACTAGCGATGAGTACGTCATCGATGTAAACGAAGACGAAATCGAGACCCAAGAAAACTTGATCCATGAAACGTTGAAATGTCTGTGCTGCATTACGCAGACCGAATGTCATTCGAACGAATTCGAAAAGTCCGAATGGTGTGGTTATGGCTGTTTTGGGCACGTCTTCTGGTTCCACTGGTATCTGGTTGTAGGCACGCACCAAGTCAAGCTTGGAAAAGATGGTCTTTTCTTCAAGTGTCAAGGCAAAGTCGTGGATGTGTGGTATAGGATACGGGGTACCGACAGTTTCTCCTTGACAATTGCTCCCCGATAGTTGCTCCGCGACAATTGCTCCTCGGACAATTGCTCCTCCGGCAATTGCTCCTCGGACAATTGCTCCTCGGACAATTGCTCCTCGGAGAGTTGCTCCTTGGACAATTGCTCCTCGGACAGTTGCTCCTTGACCAATTGCTCCTTGCCCTATTGCTCCTTGCCCTATTGCTCCTTGACCAATTGCTCTATGAATTTTAGATCACGATCACATTGCGACGAAAATAATTCATACAAGTGAAGACAAGTATTTTTTCTTTGAACATTTTAATAAAAATTGAATAAAATACTATAGATCACAAAATCCTGGTCTCATGTCTGATAACTGCACATAAAAAATATCACTGTTATAAAACATCTTCCAAACTACTGTCTTGATTGTCTTCTCATTCTTCTTCTGCAACAGAAGCCTACAAATTGTAGCAAAAGCCAATGCTCTTCAGTACACTCACGGTGTCCCGACCCTGCTGACCTTCAACAACTCTTTTAATTCTTTCCGCCAGTTTGATGTGTTTCTTCCTTTTTGGTGGTGAGGGCTGACCACTCAACAGCTGGGTTATTGTGTTTTTGTTTAACATCTGTTCTTTTTTGATGCTGTCAATGAATCTGAACACATGAGGGAAGAACGCTCCCACAAGAGACTGCATTCTGTTGTGCCAGGCCTCGATACTGTTGTTGGTTCGTGGCATGTCTGACATGGTGCGTTCGTACTGGTTCCACAGTTCGATGGGAAACATTGGGGCACGGCGTTCAGCTCCTTGCCGTCTTGGTGGCCTCCCGATCCAGGTGTCTTCAAAATAGTCAACAAATGCCTCGCCTCCCTTCTCTGCCATGCATGTGACGAAACCTTGATTTTCTGTCAGAGTTTCAAATGCCCCAACAACTTGGTCACGGGGAAGAAGTGCAAGCGCAGGAAGACACCGAATCCAACATGCAAAAAGACCATCCTCTTCAGCATAGGTGGTAGCGTTCTTTGTATTTGTCTCTTAAGTGCCCGTTCTGTTGGCAAAGAAGCTGCTGTGATTTCAGAAACGCCTGTACACTGACTAGCAATGATCATCATTGTGGTTTCTCCTGTTGTAGACGCTTGTCTTTTGATGGAATCAACTACCTTCAGAACATTCTTGCGACACGCGTCGGGGGCATGGTTGTGTTTTGATGACTTCAAGATTGTAGTTCCACGGAGACGGAGTCGTCCGGAACAGTGGTCTTTTCGCTTTCGTTCACACACATGAAAATCAACAGTGGGGTCACTCTTGCTGGTTTCCTTTTTGTTGTACACGAAACGTTCGTAGCAAGCCTTAGGTTTGCCATTTTCTGACAAATAGCAAGTAACGTGTCTGTCCATTTTGAAAGGTAGCCTTCGACTGAACTTCAACTGAACAAGTAAACAAGTAAACTGAGTTCAAGCTGACCCCACTGTTGATTTTTATGTGTGTGAACGAAAGCGAAAATACCGCTGAGTTCAAGTGAACTCAGTTCACTTGTACAAGGAGCAATTGGTCAAGGAGCAACTAACCGAGGAGCAATTGTCCGAGGAGCAATTGTCCGAGGAGCAATTGTCCGAGGAGCAATTGTCCGTGGAGCAACTGTCGCGGAGCAACTTTCGGGGAGCAATTGTCAAGGAGCAACTGTCGTGGACCCATAGGATACCTATCTGGAACAGTAGTTTTATTCAGTGCTCTATAATCACCACAATGGCGCCATGCACCATGTGGAGATGTGGAGATGTGAGGCCCATGATGATTTTGATGGACGACTGATGCCCAATTCTATCATATGCTCAAACTCTCGTTTAGCAATGGCCAATTTGTCTTGTGCTAACCGTCTTGGTCGAGTGAAGACTGGGGGACCGCGCGTTTCGATATGGTGTCTAACGTCGTGTTTAATCGCATTATTCGGTGAGTTTGTGCAGAAAACTTCTAGGAACTCAGACAATAAGCTGCTATATTGTTCTGAAATACTCGGTGGTAATACGCGAATAGACTGTATCGCAGAACGGCATGGTTTCCCCAGGGTTTTTTACTCTGTCAGGTTGTCGATAAGTTTACGGGACTTCAATTCGACGGACAAGTTAAAGTGTGTATGGAAATCTGCACCTAATATAGCGCTTCTTACGTCTGCAACGGTAAAGATCCAACGGAAGTCAAGTCTGAGGCCAAGGTTTAAAGTTAGTGAACGTTGGCCGAACGTGGTGATCTGCGTACCGTTTGCCGACTGTAATGTCAATGAGGTTTTGTTCTTGCGTTCCTGCGGTGTGGGCGGGATTACACTTATTTCAGCACCCGT
Organism: Atriophallophorus winterbourni; assembly: GCA_013407085.1. Classification (NCBI taxonomy): domain Eukaryota; kingdom Metazoa; phylum Platyhelminthes; class Trematoda; order Plagiorchiida; family Microphallidae; genus Atriophallophorus; species Atriophallophorus winterbourni. The sequence continues at coordinate 18,852 of JACCGJ010001476.1, read as the reverse complement.
GTCAATGAGAAAACGCAATTTATTCGAACAATCAGTGACATAAAATAGGCGACTAATGTTGTTGCCACATGAAGAAGTCGCTGTTACTGCCTGGCGTTGAAGTTTCCCTGGTTTGTAAAGTTTACAGAATGGCAAGCACTTTCTAGCCTTTGAGTCAAATCGGCGGTGATAATGACATAGACTGTGCTCGCGTTTGCAGCGGTCTCGGGATGAAATTCTGTTGTAAGTGCGCGTTCGACTGCGGGTAAGTCATGATGGTCGATCGTTGAACATCTTTGTTTGGGCTGAAATCTGCGCGGTCAATTCAGCGACTTGTTGCTTAAGCACTTGTAATTCAGTTTCCACCACGGGCTTTAACATGACTTCTTGTAGGGTTGATGGTGACTTGGTTCTGTACACTGAATAAACTTGGTCTGTGGTTTCTGCTAGCTTCTGTAGAGGTATATCTTTCTCGAGAACCGAAAGAGATTTATTAAATCTACAATTGAGTTTCGAAACCATAGTTCACGTGAAAGTGATTCATTCAGGGGTTGTTTCCCTTGAAGGTGCATCATATGTCGTAACAGCTGAGAAGGGGTTTTGTCACCAATCTCTACTCCTGCTAACAATGTACGCAAATTTTGCTCATCTGATGCGGCTATTCTGTTGATCAACGCATTTTTCACTGTGTTATACTGGTCGGATTTTGGTTTATCATAAATAATATCGGCAACCTCTGTAGCGGCCTCGGTGGGTAAGTGTGCAACAACACAGTTGTACATACTCTCCTGTTTAGTAATGCGTCTAAATTCGAAAATTGCTTCAGCTTGAGCGAACCATAGACGAGGATTATGCGTACCGAATGGTGGAAGGGTAGAATTGAAAATATCAGAGAGGTGGGCTGTGTCGCTGAAGTTACTAGAAGTCATTGCAAAGAAATACAGACTGAAAATATCAAAATATGTGGAGAATGTGCGAAAACAAAAACTCGGGCTCACCAAAAATATGTAGTGGACCAGTCAAGTTAGTATACAAAACTCGCAATACCAAAATAATTTGGACAAACACTTGAGAGACAACCCAAACTTTGATACGATTTACACTACATGAGTTTTCCTGTTCTCCTTTTTTATTGTATATACCTCATAACTCCATCCTGTGGTTATTGTTAAGCTAAATGCCTTTTAGACCATTACAACTTTGAATCACTTTGAATCACTTTGACTCACGAACCGTTCTTTCGATCCACGTACATATAATCCGCAAAGCGCGTTCGGCTGCGTTCAAAAGCAGTTTCAGCTGAGTCCGTCATATTTAACGAGCGTTTGTTGTTGCGAAGTAAATCCGTCAATGGTTGAATTAGCTCGGCACAGTGAGGAATGAATCGACGGTAGTAATTCACAAGACCAAGAAAACGACGGAGTTGTCGTATTGAATCGGGTAATGGGTAATCTTTTATGGCGGAAACCTTTTGCTCTAATGACCTGATACCTTTAGAGTCAACTTGATGTACAAGTATTTCCAGTGAGTCGACGCCAAATACGCATTTATCGGGCTTTACGACTATGCCGTGCTTCGACAGTTGTGAAACGACGCGATGTAAATGTTCGGCGTGTTCAGTGGGCGATTTACTAGCGATGAGTACGTCATCGATTTAAACGATGACGAAATCGAGACCCAAGAAAACTTGATCCATGAAACGTTGAAATGTCTGTGAAATGAAAGTTCTCCGTACTTGTTACTCGCCTGACAACATAGCAATTACAAAGACATACATACAACCTCACGTGAGCGATTGCGAGCTCACTATTCCGAACATAAACATCCTTCGGAAAGACCATTTAAAACAGGTGGTATTTACCACCATGATGTTTTATACAACACGGTAGTTTCTGACACTGCTCTCGGTCTAGAAGACAGTATATGCTTGTTGTATAGACGCGTAACGAACTATCGATCAACCATCAATCCAGATCGATCGTAAGTTCATATTGTGATCATTGTTCAGTGTACAAACATTGTGATATTCACTCGCTACCTGATATTGTGATATTCATTTATTCGGCCAATACACGAGTTCGAGATCAGTTGTGTTCTCTGACTGACGGGTGGGCCAGTGCAATGCCATACATTTATAACAATGCTGTAACTTGAACCTTGGTCGAAAGAGATTTGCATACATTGTGTTGTTTACCGTTCATTATCATCATCATCATCATCATTATCAGTAGCAACAGCATATGTATACCAAAAAACAATCAGAAGCAATGCAGTACGTGTGAAAACAGAGAAATTCGACGAGTAGGTAGAACTCTCCGCTCCGTATTAATGCATCTCAAAGAAAAGACTCCTTTTGGTTGTGTGACAAACTGCATCTACGAAATCAACTGCAAGGGTTGCGCGGGTGTTTAAATTGGGCAAACGTCTAGAGAACTCTGCACTAGGGTAAACGAACACAGGAAACGAGTGGGAAAGCGACACCGCAATCCCAGTGAATATCAATCACTGATTCGAGATTCGGCCATAGCTGAAAACGTGCTAGACATTGGACACAGCGTAGATCTTGATATCGTGAAAATGATAAGACGGGGTGTGAAATCTTATAGGGAAAGACTTCACGCCGAGGCTGTTGAAATGACAAAGGCTAGGGCGAATGCGTTGAACAAGATGGATGGGGCGGATATCTCAACAATCTGGCGTTCGGTTTTGCAGTGGATTTGGATTAGCAAACATCACACCTAATACGCACATGATTACGTAAGCAGTGTGTCGGCATACGCTGACCTGTACAATCAATAAACAATTAGGGATGAACATAGCAATTAGGAGGTGTGATCAATTGTCTTGATCTCCCCTGTCTAGCTTAGTGAACTCAGAATTGGTCAAGAGAATGCCATTTATACCTGAACACTGTTCGTACCGAGACCCTCGGTCTGACGAAGCTTCTGTGTTCAGAAGCGAATCGTTACCAAAAACTTACTATAACCGTTTCATTACAAACTTTATTTTCGGTCTCGAATGATTTCAAATACTTTAATGATTGATCTTCTTGTCTGTTTTAAGCTCCGACCAAGTTATCCGAAATGGTTCCGGGAAATATATCAGTTGCGGTCTCTCTTTTTCCCGTGTCTCATGGTGACGCTCACGTTTCTCTTGTACATCTTCTACAACACTCTGTTTGTGTAATGGTCTAAATATGTTTCGGTCTTACATTTATTATATTTTGTTGTGCAGCTAAATCTCCTTGGGTCAATAGAATGAAAGCAGAAAACGCTAAAAGCACATTCATTGTGTCAGTTTAATTTGATTCTCCGAATTGTGGTATCTGCGTTATTCTATTATGATCATGGTAAAAGCAACTGGATATTAGAATATATTGGAATTTTGTGTTGTTCTTTGTTCTGGAACGAAAACAATACAACAGGCGACAAAATGGCATGATACACCATATGACGTACCCAAGAACAATGAAAACTTTAGAGCGAATTTTGCTTTTGTATTTTGAAGGAAGAGACATCCTGATCACCAAGTTTTCTAGTATTCAAAATAATCAATTTAGAAAAAAAGTTTTGAGAGGCAAACATCAAAGAAGTGTATTGCTAAACGTTTCGTAACTTTGAAATTAAATTTGTTAACTGTACATGCTTGTCATAAAAGAGTTCAGTCCATCTATGTTTTCGAAGTAGTTATGCTGGCATTATATTGGCGCACACCGGATTCGCTAAACGTTTGAATGTCATTGAAGACTTCAATCACTTTTGATTTGAACCAAAATGCATATTCAGAAATCGTAAATGTGATGCGATTAATTATATTAAAAATCTGCATGACATGATTTACATTTATTAACAATATCATGTTCAAAAGTGAAGCATATACTACGCTATTCACTTTTTTAATTGCATTATTTTCATTAGTACTTACATAACTTCCAAACACTCATCTTCATCAAATTATACATTCTTTGCATTTATCCTAGCTCTTTCAAATCTCCTTTATTTAAATGGGTTGTGAATTTGCAGAACCCCTTATTTAAAAATGTAGTAAAAGTCCTTACCAGAGGCGAGGTAAAACTCGACTTCTTTTATTTGACAAAAGCAATGATGTTTACTGTGATTCATCAAGCACCCATCAGCGGTACTGATAAATGTGTTATTTGAGTGATTGCGGACATCTAAGATACGTAAGATACGATGCTGTTGTAAAGAAAGTAAATTTTGCAGAAGTTTATGCGATCCACGTAATATTCCGGTTTAACAATTGATGACCTTTTCAACCAACATTTATTATTGTGGTTGTTGGCCTCCGTCGGTCTATGTCGACCAGGGATGTACATCACATCGCATGAATTTCATGTTTTGCAACGTTTTGAATGACTAAACAGTCCGATTCGGGAGGAACAATCTCTCCCGCAGCGCTTACAATGGTAGTCAGTTGCACGCCGGCGGCGTGATCTGCGTTCAGCAGCCAAGAGCTGTATCTGCTCCTCCCCGGCTGGCAGTCGACTCTTTACACAATGCCTTCAAAGTGAGCGGTCAAGAGCAAGTTCTTCCCAGCTTGCGGGGTTAATGTCAAGAGCTTTCATATCTCTTTTGCAAACATCTTTGTACCGCAAGTGCGGTCTGCCCAATGGTCGACTTCCTAATTGCAACACACCGTAGAGTAGATCTTTCGGAATACGACCATTTTTCATTCTATAGACGTAACCAAGCCACCGCAGGCGGCGCTGACGTAATAGGGTGAACATGCTCTGTAGACCAGCTTATGAAAGCACTTCAGCATTAGTCACTCTGTCCATACACGATATGTTCAAGATACGACGGATGCTTCGTAGATGTAAAGCATTCAGCTTCCGTTAGTGTCTTGCGTGGGTAGCCCAGGTTTCACTGCCGTATAGTAAAGCATTTAGTACGCACGCGCTGTATAACATCATCTTTGTCTCTACAGTCAGCTTGCGGTTACCCTAAACACGAGAGTTCAATCGGGACAAATTGACAGCTGCTCTGCCAATCCGTTTATCAATCTCCGTGTCTAGCGAGAGGTTATCCGCAATGGTTGAACCAAGATATGTGAAATGATGTACTGGTTCGACCTGACAGTTTCCAACAGTGATGATTTTTGGCGATACAGACCCTTGACCAAGGACTTTGGTCTTGTTCATGCTGATTTTTAGACCAAAGTCTTTGCATGCCGACGAGAAACAGTCCATTAGCGACTGTAGGTTCTCTTGGGAGTGAGCAATAAAGGCTGCATCGTCGGCAAACTACAGATCACGTATTATCACATCCCGTACTTTGGTTTGTGCTCTCAACCGGTTCAGGTTGGAAAGCTTGCCATCACTTCGCGTGCGTATGTAAATGCCCTCTGTTCTCGTCTTAAAAGCGTGCTTCAGAAGCAAAACAAAGAAAATGCCGAACAGCATGGGAGCAAGAAGACACCCTTGTTTGACGCCTCAGCGAATTTCAAATGCTTCTGAACTGCAACCGTTAAAATCGAATGAGCCTTTCATGCCTGTGTGGAACAAAATAACGAGTCTCAGCAGCCTTGGGGGGCAGCCTATCAGATCAAGCATTTTGAAGAGACCCTCCCTACTGACGTAGTCAAATGCCTTAGTTAAATCAATAAAAACAGCGTATAATGGCATACGCTGTTCCCGACACTTTTCTCGAACTTGTCTCAGGGAGACGATCATGTCAACGGTTGATCTTTCCTTGCGAAAGCCACATTGAGATTCGGAGTAAATTCTATCAGCTAAAACTTGCAGCCGGATCTGTAAGACTTTAGCAAACAATTTGCCTACAACATTCAGAAGGGAGATTCCTCTGTGATTGTTGCAGTCGCCTCTTCACCCTTATTCTTAAATAGCGTGATGATTTTTGTGTCTCGCATCTCTTGTGGGACACCTCCCTCCTGCCAGCACTGAAGAAGCGAATGGTGAAGAGGCTGTAATAATGCTGCTCTACCGCATTTGATGAGCTCAGGTGGAATTCCGTCGTCACCGGGGGGGCCATTCTCATTCGCTAAGCGGTCGATTTGCTTATTGAGCTCATCAAGAGTAGGAGGGGTATTAGATATTTAATGGTCGGCAACCGTTCGACATTATCAAGTGCATGCGGTAGAACCGTACTGTCCCTAGAGTAGAGGGAGGAGAAGTGCTCTACACCATCTTTCCATCTGTTGAGTTTTGTCGACAATCGGTTTACCAGATAAAGACTTAATGGGAGCCGTTTTAAGTTTGTTTGGGCCAATGGCTCTCTTGATCCCATCATACATACCGTGAAAAATGCCGGTATCCGCAGCTTTTTGGATATTGAGGCTAACTTCAGTCCAATAGTCGTTTGCACAACGCCTTGCAGTCTGTTGGACCTTATTTATAGCTGCTCTTAGAAGACGTAAGTTTTCATCTGTTGGCATACCTTTGAACTCCACGAATCTGTGAGCGGGTGTTCTCATCAAGACAGCAGTCTTCTCAGAAGCGTCTTGCTTCGAACCAGTCGCTCGTTCGAGCTTATCTTCGGACCGAAAGTTGGAAAGTGCGACTCGGCATATGCATCTTGTTATCAATTCCCAGTTTTCTGAAGCAGATTAGTTTCCAAGTTGGGGTTGTCTTGTTAACTCGTCCGTGAAGGCTTTTGCAAATCTCGCAGTTAGATTAGGTCCACACATGCGGAGTGAACGCGCTTCATAGGTCAACAGACAATTTGGTGCGGTGAAATATGTGTATGGGGAGCGTCAGTTTTGCACAGCCAGTGAATGATCAGTGTCGCAGTCTGCGCTTTGATATGATATGTGAGGAGCACGCTTCCATATTAGTCCGCCTACAGAATGAGGATCAAGCTTGTGCCCAATGCCTCAAGAGCGAGGATGCTCCAGAGACTTTAGCTGTGGTTAGGTTGAAAAAAAAAAAGTTGTACTGGACACAAAGATGAACTGTGAGCACAATTCTAAATGGCGTTGCCATTTTCATTGGTTTTCCTAAACCGAAACGTCCGAGACAGTTTGCCAAAGACTCGTATTCTGCACCAAAATCTGGCGTATAAAAATCACTCAATACCACTACACAGTTTTTCTGTGGCACGTTATTGAGTAATGTTGTGAGGTTATGATAAAAAAAGCGTCTTTTTCAGCAGGCGTAGCAGAGAGCGTCGGGGCATAAACGTTGACCAAAGTAATGGTCTCAGTAATGCACATCAGATTTAAAGTCCAAATCCGTTCGCTCCCACTGCTGCTCCGTTCTATTGATTTTAATATGTCGTTTCGCACAGCAAACCCAACTCTATGCAATCGAGGCTAATCGGAACCTCATCCTTTCCAAAAGAATGTGTAATCTCGTTCTGTTAGGCACCCGTGTCTGGTAGCGAGTCTTCTTGTAGGCAGCCCGTCCGAAATTCAGCCTCTTAGCTCGTTGTTAATCACGGCGGACTTCTAACGCCTCTATATTCGGAGACGTCCTTATGAAATCTGGAAGCAGGGACGGAGCGGTTCCAGGTTCAAAAGTTTCAGAACTGACATGTGTTGTTTGGTATGATTTCGATTCGCGGTGCAGAAAATACAGTATGTTGTCGGGTGATTCCGCATCCCATGCACCAATTTGAGGATAGAGACCGTTGCAAAGGACGGCACCAGATGGCTGGGGGATGCCAAGCTGAGGGGCGGGCAGTAGCAGTCCAATGAGACCTGAAAGTCTCTTCCCACTCGTCGGAAGAAGCCACAGGCGCTTAGCTCTACGCCAATCGAAGCAATAGCTTTAACCGGTATCTGCTGCTTCCCGTGTTATGATTCGCAGAAGCGGAATGGTGTGTCCTCTCCATTGGCTGAGTTGTGATGTACGCCAGGGCAGTTCAAAGTGGATAACTAGCTGTTGCCCATGCAGCAAGTGCTCCTTCTCCACGGCACCACTGGAACCAAAGGAACAGCTAGGCTGATACTATTGGACAACGATGCCGTCGCAGAAGTTGGCAGGGCGAAGTTGTAAAGAACTTCGGACTGCCTGACGGGACTCCGGCTCCGGATTTTTCCTCGATGTTGACCTCTGAAGCCTTTTCCATGATTGGATGTAGCCACAAGGCACTGGAGGTTTGAGATAAGGGTTTTCCTTTCCCAGGTGGACCGCCTTCGTGGAGTTACGAGCTCCACCAGCCCGAAGCATGCTGGTTTTGAGGCGCCAATCAGCCGCCTTCGCCCTTTCTCCTGTCAGTAGAAGCAGTTCCGCCGGGTCACACAGGACCACGCGTGCAGGCTAGGAGCTGGACTTGGTTGTCAGAGGCTATAAGAGACGCGTGCCATTGGAGCATTTTTGGAATTGGGAGCTTATCCCCAAAACCGCCCCGGCCGTGACAACCTTGGAACCGGCGAATATGGTAACAATCTAATATTTAATTCTGGAACTGCTTCGTATTCAGATTTTTTCCGTATTAGGATTTCGAGAAATCTAAGCTATTTCGGAGTGTTCGAAGAATCCTTTTTATATAAAAGCTGAATATTTTTTCGACTTGATAGGCATTCACCCGTGTTCACTCCCTATTCATGTACTATCGATCGTTTAGTCTGTTAATAAATGTTTAGTAATGCAAATGCATTATGAATAACAATAACAATAGGGTGGTGAAAATTAGAATATGTATGGAGGAAAACTGCCTTGGCAATTAGATTACACTGTATAAGTTGTCGGGTAATGAATGATTAAACCAAAACTCGTCTAATGTAATTTTAAACTACCGCAAGCTAGTGGAATGAGTAAAGGTACATTGTAAACAGTTGCATGTAATACAGACACGGACAGAATAAAAAACGGCTCTCTTGATCCCATCATTCATACTGTGAAGATATCCACTATCTGCAGCATTTTTCTGAAGCCGATTCAAGTGGGGTTGTCTTGCTGAACTCGGCTGTGAAGGCTCTTGCAAATCGCGCATCTAGATTAAATTCGCACATGCGGGTGACGTCAATCCTAGGCTTACCAGACAATTTGGTGCGGTGAAATCTCGTGTCGGAATGCTTCAGTTTTGCACAGACCAGTGAATGATCAGTGTCATAGTCTGCGCTTTTATATGATCTGGTAAGAAGTACGCTTCCTATATTAGTGCGCCCAACAAGAATAAGATCAAGCTGCTGCCAGTGTTTAGAACAAGAGAACTTATGCTGTGGTTTTGTTTGAAATAAAGTGGTACTAACACACAGACTGAACTGTGTGCATAATTCTAAAAGGCGTAGTCCATTTTCATTGGTTTTACCTACACCGAATCTCCCGAGACAGTTTTGCCAATATTCGTAATCCGCACCAATTCTAGCATTGAAATCACGCAATAACACTACACAGTTTCTTTGTGGAACGTTTTTCAGGACTGTTGCGAAATTGTAATAAAAAGCGTCTTTTTCAGCGGTCGTCGCAGAGAGCGTCGGCGCATAAACGTTTACCAACGTAATGGTACCAGTAATGCACCTCAGATTTAGAGTCCAAATCCGTTCGCTCCCGCTGCTGCTCGGTTCTGTTGCTTTTAAAAGGTCGTTTCGAACGGCAAACCAAACTCCTTGCACTTGAAGCTCATCAGAACCCCTTTCCTTTCCAAAAAACGTGTAATCTCTTTCTGTTAACTTACCAGTGTCTGGTAATCGCGTCTCTTGTAGGGCTGCCACGTCGACATTCAGCCTCTTTAGCTCGTTGTTAATCACGGCGGACTTTCTAACGCCTCTGATATTCGAAACGTCGTCATGAAATCCTGGAAGCATGGACCGGATGTTCCAGGTTCCAAGTTTCAGAACTGACATTTGTTGTTTGGTATTTCGATTCGCTGGTGCAGAAAAATACAGTCTGCTTGTCGGTTGATTCCGAATCCCCATGCACCCAATGAGGATAGCAGACCGTTGCAAGACGGCACCATATTGGCTGGGGGCTGCCCAGCTTGAGGCGGGCAGTAGCCGTCCAATGAGACCTGAAAGTCTCTCCCACAGTCGGAAGAAGCCACAGGCGCTTAGCTCTACGCCAATCGAGCCATAGCTTTTAACCGGTATCTGCTGCTTCCCGTGTTATTATTCGCAGAAGCGGAATGGTGTGTCCTCTCCATTGGTGCGTTGTGATGTACGCCAGGGCAGTTCAAAGTGGATAACTAGCTGTTGCCCATGCAGCAAGTGCTCCTTCTCCACGGCACCACTGGAACCAAAGGAACAGCTAGGCTGATACTATTGGACAACGATGCCGTCGCAGAAGTTGGCAGGGCGAAGTTGTAAAGAACTTCGGACTGCCTGACGGGACTCCGGCTCCGGATTTTTCCTCGATGTTGACCTCTGAAGCCTTTTCCATGATTGGATGTAGCCACAAGGCACTGGAGGTTTGAGATAAGGGTTTTCCTTTCCCAGGTGGACCGCCTTCATGGAGTTACGAGCTCCACCAGCCCGAAGCATGCTGGTTTTGAGGCGCCAATCAGCCGCCTTCGCCCTTTCTCCTGTCAGTAGAAGCAGTTCCACCGGGTCACACAGGACCACGCGTGCAGGCTAGGAGCTGGACTTGGTTGTCAGAGGCTATATAAGAGGCTATATAAGAATTGGGAGCTTATCCCAAAAACCGCCCCGGCTTTGACAACACGTGGGCTAAGATACTGTCATGTTGCCCAGGCCTAGACAGACATGAACTCAGAACTCAGAAAAATTTTTATGGTAGAAAAAGCAGTAAGGTTAACAATAACTATAGGATGACATGGTATATGGAATATATGAAAATATATATAAAATATCTCAAAAATTAATAGGGACAGTCACATACCGCATGGTTCGTCATAAACTCATCGAGTTTGGAAGCGAAAACTTCAACAGATTCTGATCGTGTGATTTTTTCAGGCAAATAGTTCCAAGTAAAACAAATTCTTACCGAGAAAAAATTACGACGAATATCCAATCGAGAATGCGGAATGCTTAAAGCCTTTGAATGTGTTCGTGTTCGAGTAAGGCCATTGGGATTTAGCAAGTGTTTGAGGGGATGGTTTTCAGTATGCAGGATTAACAATGTCAACAGGAGGTCACTACGTATCCGTCGTTGTTTAAAATCATGTAGGTTCAGTTTTGACATTCGCTCTTTGAAAGGCAAATTTCTGTAACGGGGGACCAACTTTGTAGCACGATGATAAATCCTGTCGAGTAGTTCGATGTCCTTCCTCAGCCATGGTGCCCAGGTTTGGATGGAATATTCCATAACAGGACGTATATACGTGTTAATTACCCGGTGTAGGGTTTCGGGCGTAAAAATCCGGAATATTCTTTTGAGAAGACTCAAGATACGGCAAGCTTTATTGTACACCGTCTGGCAATGATGTCCAGGCTTAAGGTTAAACGAAACCCATATACCGAGATCTTTTTCTGCGGTGGTCATCAAACACAATCAAACAAAGTAATTGGACGTACTGGCTCAATAAAGTGACCTACGGAAAAAAGAACCGACTTGTTGACCACATTGCTACCCGTCGTCGAATAGGAAAACTTCGAACTCAACATTGGGGTGTGAAAGTGTGAACGAAGCCATTAAATAACAATTGGTGAGCTGCGTGTATGAATGTGGTAAAATCAACAGGCAGCTATTCGGACCCTTTCCAGTCAAGGGTTACCCATCAATATAGTTATCCTCCATTAGAACAACAACAACACAACAATTCCGATGCCAGTGTAAACAGATATGAGAACAACAATATCAGTGGGTGGTGCTCGCATGGCAGTTCAGCGGTCAGCACAAAGATCGACTTTCTAATCCCATTTTTTACACATCTTTCGGAATACGGCCGAGTTTAATATAGGTAATGCTGTGGAACTTGGCGGCAATTTGATAAGGCTTACGATTCTCGATATTTTCCATCCACGATACCTTAATGAATGATTTTCAAATGGCAAATGTTGGATGGGAATCTCAAGTTTCACCGTCATAAGACAACCAGCGCGCATGCAATGTACACAACTGCCAAAGAAAGTCGAAATATGCGCTCGAACGGAATATGCGCACGGAACGTTAAAATGACAAAGAAAACGAGTGGGTGGCGGATGCAGAAACAGAAGACAATCAGAAAGGAAAACGTTAACGTCTAAATTGATGGCGAAATGTTTACTGGAATCCACGCAAGCGACTTGAAAGACATTCTGAAAATGTTTCTATTAAAATTGAAGTTCCATATGGGAGGCTCCCTGACTTGGTTGTCGGTTATCACTTTGGACTAATAAAACGGAAACAGACAACAACGAATATTTGGGAAACGACTGCGAATAGACTGAGCGGTATCTGTGTGTGTACTTATGCAATTCACCACCATGCGATTTATAATAATAAAATCCATCTTGCAGTCGAAATATTAGACTTTGGATTCTCCTGTTTACGTCACAATTAAACCACGTCTTGTGGTGTAATCTTACGATTCAATGTGTATATTCGACTGGCTCATCCATTTTGATCAGATTTTGGGGATTAAGATCCCTATTAGAATGTTGATCTGTGGTAGTTTGAAGAGTTTGTTCTCCACCTTTAAAAGTTCACATTGATAGATTTTACACATTTATTCATCATCTTATCCTTATAAAATAGTAACTTAAACATAAAATTCAGTGATTCTAGCGCAACAACAGCCCAGGATACATGCAATCACGTTGCCCAACATCAAATCCGTATTACGCTGAAATCGTGGAAAATCACCGGCAACTTGGAAGAACTCGACCTGGATTAAATAAACAGATGTTTCCTTTTTGCGTATTGTAAAGGTCAGTGCGTTTTCATCAATTTCCGATTATAAGCCTCTTGCGTGATTGACGAATACTCACATTGTGATTCTCTATTTGAGCATCGTGTTTCTTTGTAAGAATCCTATTGATCAGTAGCATTCAATTATACTTGTATTTACCACTATACCACTGTTTCAAAGCTCACTGAACCTTATCTTACTGTCTACATGTGTTTACCACAAATGGCCAGTAACCGTTAGTGGTGTGTGCAAGATATAGGGATATGAGCACCACAATACATTGGTCATTTATAGTCACCGTAAGTGCTTGACAAAAAAACAACGGATGATTCTCGAATCAAACAACGTGATCATTTAAAAGATCGCTATTAAACAGTGACATAAAAGTATACTTTTGATCAACAATTTACCACTGTTTCAAGTGTCGGTAAACCTGAACCTACTGTCCTAACCTGATGATACGAAGCAGCTAGAAACCGGTCAGTTGTGTTTGAAGAGTTCTGAGCTCTGAGTTCTGAATGAAGATGTGAGCACATAAGTGCTTTCAAAGAAACACTTGATGATTATTTATTCGAACAACGAGGTCATTCGACTACATTCGACAAACAATATATTAGTTTAATTTCATTCTCGATACATTATTAACAGAACATACTAGAAATATTAATCTGTGTTTTAGAAGTATTGCTCAATCTCTTGTAATAGATATTCGTAATTTCAGAGCAAATAAATTATAATTTCACGATAAATTAGCTGTTAGCCTCTGCTACGTTGATGGACAGTGATTTTTGGTTCCGGCTTTTCTGAGAGTCCTTTTTCAACGGAAAAGCCAACGACAACAAATTTTAATGGGATAAAAATGCCCTTATATGACATAATCCTATTCCTTACATCGTAAATCTAGTATCGTAGTAATAGCTTGTTTGTGGTTACATTGAACTAAGCCATGCTGCGTTTATTCTTCTGTTCTGCCCGTTGCCGTATTCAAGTAAGAAACGATTTATGGTTGTACAAAAAACATTTTAAAACACCATGGGATTAAAGTAAGAATTATAACGTGAACAAAATAATATTATGTATTTAGTAGAGTACATCAAACACTCAATTGTCGTACGAAGCTAGATGTTCAGCATTCAGATTGACTGAGGTCTTTTTAAGGAAGATAGTATATGCGACATTTTCTTGCTCATCATTATCCTAGCAACGCGTACAGGTGAAACCTGACGGGATGAAATTATTGTCTTGGACAAGTTTAGCTGAATGAACATTGTTCCCAAATATCTGAATGGCTTGACTGACATTTTGTTACGGGGCATTTTAAAACTAATCTCTTCGTCAATTATTTCTCAAACATTCTATTGGATGTAGATGGCATTTGGTTGATAACATCGATGGCCGCCTTCTATTTTTGAAGCCAAATTTAAATGCACAACCAACCCCGTGCAAACACAACACCACTCAATGTGATTTCGAATGGGAGGGATCGCACCGGCTAGTGAAAAATATTTGTATTCATTCTATCAACCATAGATGCACAAGACAGAATAAACTGTAATGCAATCAGACAAACCGTTCATAAATAATTATCCACGATTGGAACTACCAGTATGCTCCCGGAGGTTATTAAGTTGCGGACAAATAAGAAGGATAGTGGGTTGTATATTTATCTCGGACTAGGAGTGGACGGAACGAGAGCTCAAACATGAGGGGAAACCGACATTCATTCATTCAGTCAGTCCTCTCCGTGCCGGGTGGCACATGAGGCGAAGACAACTTCACGCCAGTGGTTCCGGTCTGTCGCTGCTTCCGTTGCCGTCTGCACAGTGAATCCTTGTGCATGTAGTTCGCCTTCCAACGTTCTGCGCCAAGTTTCCTTGGGCCGTCCCCTTTTTCGTTTACCTTAAGGATGCCAGTGCATGGCTACCTTCGTATGCGAACTGGGATCCATCCTGCAGACATGACCGAACCACGGATCTGTTGTCATCGTTTCCGTAGCAATGTAGGTTTTACGGGATAGGGTTGCTAGCCCTAAGCCCAACCCTCCTCCTTTTTCAGACGGGCTTGGGACCGTCCTTGGCGGACATTAATGCCATTATTTTCGTATTTTGAATAATTTTAAGAATATGCTACTCGTAAATAGTTACTTTATTATAAAAAACATTATCATATTACTTCAACGTTGTTATAAATGTGAATACACTCAAATCTCAGTACTATGCCACCTGTTGGGACCGAGCAAGAGTGGCATAGTAGCGAGAGTGGCATAGTAACGAGGTTTTGTACAAACGGCTTTATTTTCTAAAGTCCATCATTTATTTGCCCAATCGATCAGTCCAGAGCTCTCAGAAATCGTCGGCTGACGCATCTTCTTTCGTCGGATCTCGTTCATCTCGTTGCCTAGCCGATCACACGCTTGCATCAGTCTCGTCCAGGTTGAAGACTTCATCTGCAGAGAACTGCCTGCGTAAGGGCCGGAGAACCTGCTGCTGCCAATCAATAAGGGATTGGGAATCCACCGGTCCAGCTTCGCACTGCACTGTCTTGAGCCATTGAGCTTCTTGAAGCTGTCTAACCAACCGTCGCTCGCCATGAAGTCTGGGATGTGCATCAGCTCGGCCAGTTTTATCGCCTTCTCCTTGATCAGATCGCCGCTGACAGGCAGATTCAGTCATATTGCTTGCTCCAGCCACATCAGCACTCCCTCCTCAAACTTCGGGCCGTGAGGCTGCGTCAGCTTCATGCGCTTCGATGGAACTCCAGCTATGATTGCAGCTTTAATTGCATCCTTCGTGCTGAGAATGCCCTTCACGGTGGTTCTCTTAACTTCGACGCCTATTTCTTGCTAATCTCCCTCGCCAACTTGGACTGATTCGGCTCCTTCTTCGCAGCATCGATGATCTCGAACTTCTCCTTCAGCGTAAAGTCGGTTCGCTTGCGTTTCTGAGCTGGCATTATGGGCTGAATTGTTTGAAAAATACCGATGTCACTGTTGTGAGTGTCTGTTTGTGCGCGCGCTTTCGTGGGTCTATCTATTGATACTTGAAGCAAGAGTAGGAAAGAGGCTTCTCGTTGTGCGTCAGATGATTGGCTTGTTGTAGCTGGCGTCAGGGAGAAACATCGCTTGTTTGACCGTGAAACAGGCTGACTATATGCGTAAAATGCGCAAAAATGCACTTTTAAATTGTCACAGAATAGTGGCATAGTAGCGAGAGTAGGGAGTGGCATAGTAAATTTATTTTGTATTGAATTTTGTCGAGACCGAGCAAAAGTGGCATAGTAGCGAGAGTGGCATAGTACCGAGATTTCAGTGTATAAGCACCAATTTCCGACAGCGCTCCAATGGTCCGCGTCTGATATACCTATGGGAAATAAGTCCAGCTTCTGGTATCCCTGGGCGGTTCTCTGTGACCGGGTAGATGCATCTACTATTCGTTGCTGTCACCAAATATAGCTCTCCAACGGATGTTTGAGTTATGAGATTCCGAGACAAAAGCTTTCGGCAGGTTGATGCACTTGAAAGATACCAGAACACCGTGTGAGGGGTACGCAGAATCGCATGCAGTAGAGCAACCGCTGCTAATCATCTAAGACGTGGAATTGATTCATGATGATTTATATGCTTTTCTAAAAGACGAAGACAACCTTTGGAAATGATCTTATTCAAGCCGCACAATTTAACCTATTAAGTAACATACTCCCTTAGATAGGACCAGCTACGTTGTAGTGTGTTGAAGGAAATCGTTTCTACGGAATGCATTCACTCAATTTCACGAAACGTTTATGGTAAATGAACATTTGAGCTTAATCACCGCGTTTGACTATTAAACATTATATGGTCACCACCAAAAGATTTACTACAGCGTTATTACAAGCTTTAAATTCGTGGTTTATCACGGAATTATTTGTAACTGTCATTCACTTAGCACTATACAGTGGTTTAATAAAAATGCCTCACCAAATTGTGCCTTGATATAAAAAGAATGCTTAAAACTGATGCATTTTGTCTGAGGACTCCGAATCTATGTGAAAGCAGTGACAAAACGAAACCAAACAATGTTACGAACATTGCTTAATTTTAAAAAAGAGAGATACCCTAAATATTTAAGCACAGTGGTTAAGGCTATATTTCGATTTAAGTGAGAGGCTTTCAGTGTATACAATCTGGATGCATTTACAGCTGAAGCTAAGAAGCATCACAAGATTTCGTATCAATTTGTTTTTTGATATTCTTTAGATTGATGGCTGCTTTCTGCCATGGAATAACTGCCCTTCGATATCTAGGATTCCTTTGCGATTTTACAAAGGCGTAAATATAGAATCAAACTGAAAGTGGATGGATTCACACTTGCGTTACTGAAGACACACGACCAACAAATGTGCTCACTACTGTATGGCTTGAGGACAAATCCGACCTGAAGTCCCGTTTAGCAGGCCAAAGTTGTATTCAACTTCGTCCTGTGAACTCCTGCAACGGCATCGTTGTCCAAGCGTATCAGATTTGCTGTTACTTTCGATGGTGCCGTGGAGAGGAAGCACTCGCTGCATGGGAGAACACTCCATTCCGCTTCTAAGGATAATAACACGGGGAGAAGCAGATTAGGTTAAAAGCTATGACTCGACTGGGGCCTGGGGCCGCAACCGACGTTAGTAGAGATTCCCATGTCTCATTGGAGGTCTACCGACCGCCTCAAGCTGGGAAGCCCCCAGTCAATAATTTGCCGTCTTGCCACGGTCTGCTATCCTCATATGGCTTATGGGGATTGGGAATAAACCGATGAACGAACTGTATTTTTCCCACCAGCGAAACGAACTAAAAAACAACGAAAGCCAGCTCTGAATCTGGAAACCTGGAACGTCTGCGAAACGGCGTACTAAAAGCAGCACAACCGAGCAGCAACGGTGTATCGATGTGTCTAAGCATGAACCACTTATTTTCCAATGAGCAATTATATAGACAAAAAAGGGTTGGCAATGGGTTCACCAAAATCTCCAGTACTCGCGAACAGGTATATCGAGCATTTCGAGAACAAAGCCCTTAACAATGAAGGGCTCAAACCAAAATTGTGGTGGCGCTATGTTGATGACACATTTGTTATCGTCAAGCAAGATCAGCTTGATGCCTTCTTCAAATATTTAAATGAAATAGACCCATGTATTACTGTCGCAAAGGAAGTGGAATCCTGCACAAGCACACTTTCATTTTTGGATTGTTTAGCACAAAAAGTAGACGGGAAAATAAAAACTTCTGTCCATCGGAAACCTATCGATACAGATGCTGTACTACGATACATTTCCGCTTATCCAAGGCAGGTCTTTAGTTCCATAGCTTGTTCCATTTTCCATAAGATAGAACACCTGTGCAGCTACGAAAGATAACGAAAACAGGCACACCGTGAAGCGAGCCAAAGGCTCATAGACCACGGTTATCCAAAACTTTTTGTAAAACTCCAATTGATGAAGGTAAAATAACCATCCGAAAAATCGGGGAAAAATTGGCGGGATACATTTTGTATACCGTATGTAAAATGTATATCTGAAGCGATACGTAGAATATTGAACCAGGCGTCCATACGTGTAACTTATAAGAAAGGGAAAGCTATCCGTTCGGTTCTGATGCACCTCAAGGATAAGACACCTTTATCTAGCGTTACGAACAGCATCTATAGAATCAACTGTTAAACATAAACCCTACGTACATTGGCTAGTTCAACATCGAGATTCGTGACCAGAAACGAAATAAACAACTCAACTCCAGAAGACAAAATGTGACGGACCATTTGATTGGCGACAAATTATGCTTATTTATGGATTTATTCATCGATGATATGTGGGTAAAAATGGCTGAGCAATAAAAGGCCGAAAAAATCCACATCGGGTCGAATGGTAAAGAATTTTTTAGAATATATTTTAACGGATTTTTATGAAACGCAAAATATACTTCAGTGAGCCGTCGTTTATTGCGAGTGGTGGTGTGTTGACTACTGCTTAATCATGTTCCCTGTCCTGACTATCACCCTTGGTCTGACGAAGTTTCTGTGTCAGAAGTGAAACGTTACCCAAAAACAAATCTAACCGATTGCACTCAAATTTCCTTGCATTATGAATACACGATCGGTCCCAAACATATTCCAATCGATTGCTGAATAAAATTACCTTTGCCAAT
>JACCGJ010001475.1:13673-122742 GCA_013407085.1 Atriophallophorus winterbourni | reverse complement strand
ACATGCATACATACATACATACATACATTTATTAAAGGAAGAAGCGACACCAATTCCGTTTGATACAGAATTCCAACAGCGCGACCATGAACAGAAAGTAATTGTACGCAAACATAGCAGGAACAGCGTTGAGAGCAGGAAAATGTGTCGTCGAAAAATGATAAAATATTACGCGAATAAGCAGTGGATGGGATTGAAATAGCCACGTTACACAATGATTAAAACAAGTCACTCACTTTTTGCCCCTGAGGACAGCTGCGCTGGCACAATTGTTCCAGGCTTCGAAATTCTGAAGGAAAAGTTGGGGTCAGCAATTATTATTCCAAATGAAGAAAGATTTCACTGATAGTTCGAACAGCTTTCAGAAGGGAATAGATTTGCGATTCAATTGATTTAAAAAAATTATAATTAAAGCAATGTCAGCCTGAACTAGAACATCACTTAGTACAAGTTGGCTTGAAGATTGCGGATAACGTATCGTTAGATACCGAGAATGATGAGCAGATAGCCAGGGCGACTGCCATCTTGTCCCGCTTGAACATCGGTGATTTGGGCAACTGCGAGCTGACTGTAAACATCAAAGTGTAGGCATACAGCACGTTGGTAAGGGTGGCAATAAAACCTAAACCATCTACGTAAAACACGAGCGGAAGCTGACAGCTTTCCATTTTAACTCTGTTTGAACATATTGTGGATGAACGGAACAAATGTAAGAAGCATGCTCAAACGCTGCTGTGCAGAGCATGTTCACTCCACTATAACAACGTCACCTACTTTGACTAGATCATGCTTACAGAAGGGAAATAGGTTGTATTACGAAAAATCTACTCCATGGCGAGTTGATACCAAAAAGTCGGCCTATGGACGGACCAAATTCGTGATAAAAAGCCGTATGCAAAAGAGATATGACATTAGTCTTGTGAGATGGGAAGAAGTTGCTCTCGTAGTAAATAGCGTCATAATAACCTCTGATGAAAAGAACAGCTGCTTAACTCGCAAATAAAACGACCATGAAAAAGATAACAGATTTTGACTAGTAGGCAAATTTGTCATCGCCAAGCGATACGATTTTTAATTACGACAAAACGAGTTATTTGAACCAATCGGGAAAACAGTCATACCATCTCAACATGAGAACAATTGTATCAGATCGTTTATCATAACTTATGAAAAAGAAAATTGTAGCAAAAATTGTTGCCCATCGCGTATGGGAGAACACACGATGAGCCTTAACGTTGACTTGTCAGGAAAAAGTGTATTTAAAAAAGTTTGTAAACTTGAAATACTTACATCGGGTTCTATTTGAACACAACGTCGAAATGCTGTTTCAGCCTTGACAAACTCTTTGGCTTGGAGACAGCAGCAACCATAAGTAAACCACAAGCGTGCCTGAAATTGAAGGACTCGTGTGTGAAAAACTCAACTGATGGAGCAACACAAACTACAAGTGATGCATGAGTACACGAATAATGTGCATGGGGTCATGAAAGAAGATTGATGCAATAATGGAAAAGAGAATGTAGAGATATGAATAGTATGTATGAAATCACAAGCCTGATTCAGGCCCGGTGCCGCGCAGTCAAAGACTGCACGTAGGCTAAGATACTGTCAGGTTGCCCAGGCCTAAACTTCTGTGCTGCGCAGGCAATACCGTGCTAAATTGAGTTGTCACCGGTAGTGAGCTGCATGCTGACTAGAATATGAATAGTGAATCATTACAATGCAGCACGGCGTAACATTGATACTTTACTTTTACTTTTGTGCGACTATCTCCTCCTGTAGGATGAGTCGGCTTCGTTGACATCACGGATTGCAGCCACCCACGCTCGGCGGTTAGAAGCGAGATCCGCGCAGATTCTAAGCCAGGTCCGGTCCCATGTGCCCCATTCGTAAACCGATCGTAGACCAAGCAGCTCCACGTCCGATCTCACGGTGGCAAGCCAAGTTTTCACTTGTCCTCCGCGACGACAACGCCATTCTGCGCAGGGTGTCGGCGATAGTGTCATCCTGGTTAGTTCAGCGTCCGAGCGTCTCAGGATGTGGCCAAACCATCTCAGTCGGTGTTCCCGCAATATCGAACTCAGGCGAGGGATATCAAAACAACGGTGGCGAACCTCGTCATTCGTTACCCGCTCATCCCATCGAACATTGAGGATGCGTCGGAGACACCAGTGGTCGAAAACCTCTAGGTTCCGCATATCCTCCACCCGAGACGTCTCGCATCCATAAGTGAGAACTGGGCGAATCGCCGCTCTGTAAACGCGCAGCTTTGTACGTCGGCTGATTTCTCTACGGCTAAATAGAACCCAACGTAGTCGCGAAAACGCCGTGCGCGCAGCTTGTACACGGGTCGGTATCTCATCCCTGGCTTGGCCTGACGGTAGCACGCACGAACCAAGGTAACGAAAAGTGTTCACCATCTCCAAGTTCTCGCCATCAATCTTAGTTTTGCGCGTGTTGATTCGTAGCCCCAGCATAGAAGCAAATGAGCTGAGGCGTTCCAGGGTCGTCTGAAGCGTTCCAGGATCATCCCCCAAGATTACGATGTCGTCGGCATACTCCAAATCGGCAATCGAAACGCTCGGACTCAGTATCACACCGGCGTAATCTGAAAGCGCCTGCTTCATTGTCCAATCGATCGCGAAGTTGAATAGCACAGGGGACAAAGGACACCCTTGCCGGACACCAGTCCTAATGGGGAACGTCGAGGACACCATTCCATATGCGCGTACGCGGCTCTGCGTGAATGAATAGTACGCTTGCAATCATGCGCACAAGTTTCTCCGGCATACCATCCGCCAGCATCACACTCCACAGCGAATCTCGGTCGACGGAGTCGAAGGCGGCTTCGAAGTCGATGAAACAAGCGGTTGTTGCCTGCTGATAGCGGTAACGATGTTCCAGAATCCGACGCAATGTGAACAGCTGGTCGACGCAGCCCCGACCTCGACGAAAACCGCCTTGGTTGACTCGTGTACGTATATCCCTCTCCTCCGTAAAGCGGCATAAGAGAATCACTGCAAAAACCTTCGCGGCGATGTCGATAAGACTGATGCCACGGTAGTTGTCACACAATGAGGCATTACCTTCCTTCAAGATGAGGATCAAGAGTGAAGTGCCCCAGTCGCTTAGAAGCTCCTCTAGTTCCCATATCTTACTATACAAATCATTGATAGCATGAAAGTCTGACAAGCTGATCAATTCAAGCGCGACGACAATCTGCACAACTTTATATATACAGCCACTGTGTACGTGTGAAGTGTATTACCGATGAATGCTAATCACGAGCTTTCGCGTGATGTGCAGCACACTATCCCCGGCACAACATGAGAGCAGAAAGCGCCACAACGACCGACGACGAAAACAATCGTGAACGCGTAATCATTCGGGTTTCGGAAGGGTTACATGACAACTGATCGAGCGGCAGCATTCACGGAAACATGAGGAGATGAACAATGTCAACCGCGTTTGACGGCCGCTTATGCGTAATAAAGGCGTTTGACCAATTAGCGTTCTCCTGTGAAATACCGGGGGTGGATACGATCATCATTGAAAAGGTTGGCCTCATGGGTGAATCAGAACACAATGGTCAAACGGGAATGAAACGCCACGAGTGAAATGATGCATCGAGTGTTTTGAAACCTGTACAGACAGCAACCTGACAGTATCTTAGCCAACGCGCAGTCACTGACCTTGCGGCATTTTGCCTGGATCAGGCTTGTGCTTGCATACCATACCAATAAATGTTGGATTAGGGGACGATATTTGGCGTCAATTGAACTGACTGGGTGACGTGGATAGAATCACAAATGGTCTATGGAGAGATGAACTCAGGAAGTCAACTTGCGCTACAAAGACGTTAACGAACGAGATACGAAACATCTTGACATTGACCCTACGAGTAGCTAAGAAGTTGAAGCCCTTATTTTGGAGTCACGTTGTAAAGCTTGGAAAGTGCAGATAGTGCTTTCGGCCGCTAAACGTAGACCACGCAGAAAGTATGTAAATGCCACTGTTCGATCGAGTACTGGCTAACGTTGTGAACGCTGTAAGAGTTATTGTTCCTACCGAATCGGACTGTTTAGCCATGTGAAACGTTTTGGAGCGCGGGGCATCAATCGCTTGTGGTGTAGAGCATGATCGACATCGACGAGAGACGCAAAACAACAAACCTTGTTCTATTCATTAAGTTAAGCGGGTTATTATCTTACTTTAGGCAAGTGCATGCTGAAACACGCTGGAGTCTCACTACCATTTCTATTTTCTTTCTATTTCTTTTGTCATACCTGTCTAGGCCAGAGCAACCTGACAGTATCTCAGCCCATGTGCAGTCTCTGACTGTGCGGCACTTTGCCTGGATCTGGCTTGTGCTTTCATACATGCATCAAAACTAATACTATGATAAAAAAGAATGTAATGGTTAATAACAATCAACGTTACTCACTTGAAAACTATTTATGTTCAACGACTTTTCAAAGCATTCAATGGCCTTTGGATAATCCTGCAATGATGAGTGTAGAATAAGGGCGATGGTATTACATATCGAAGTGTGAAACAAGAAAAGATATGGAGTCACGTACCTTGTCCACATACATGTAGACAACACCCAGACTGCGCATAGCGCGTGCCGATTTGTGTTCGGAAATTTCCCAGGCTGTTAAGTAGTGTTCCCGATTGTTTGTCACATCGCCAAGGGCACAAAACAATTCGGGGGAATTATCGCCTGCATCGATTTGTCTACGAATAACCTCTTCGGCCTGAGATTTGAGTAAAAAAGAGTAATCAACGTGACAGAATGAAATTTCGAATACAGTCAACATTTTTAAACAACTGTTGTTGGCCTCCTTCGGTCGATGTCGACCATGGATGTACATCACAATCGCATGAATTTTCACGTTCTACAGCTTTTGGAATGACTAAACAGTCCGATTCGGGAGGAACAATCTCTCCCACAGCGCTGGCAACGAAAGTCAGAACTCGGTTGTATAGCATCAGTTGCACGCCTGCGGCGTGATCTGTGTTCAGCAGCCAAGAGCTGTATCTGCTGCTGCCCAGCTTGCAGACGACACTTTACACAATGCCTCCATCGGGAGTGGTCAAGAGCAAGTTCTTCCCAGCTCGCGGGGTCGATGCAAAGAGCTTTCATGACTCTTTTGCAAACGTCTTTGTACCGCAAGTGCGGTCTGCCCAGTGGTCGACTTCTTAATTGCAACTCACCATAGAGTAGATCTTTCGGAATACGACCATTTTCCATTCTGTAGACATGACCAAGCCATCGCAGGCGGCGGTCGCAATAGGGTGAACATGCTCTGTAGACCAGTTTTTGAAAGCACTTCGCCATTAGTCACTCTGTCCATCCACGATATCTTCAAGATACGACGGATGCTTCGTAGATGGAAAGCATTCAGCTTCCGTTCGTGTCTTGCGTGGGTGGTCCAGGTTTCACTGCCGTACAGTAAAGCATTTAGTACGCACGCGCTGTATACCATGATCTTTGTCTTTATAGTCAGCTTGCGGTTACCCCAAACACGAGAGTTCAATCGGGACAGAATGACAGCTCCTCTGCCAATCCGCTTATCAATCTCCGTGTCTAGCGAGAGGTTATCCGCAATGGCTGTACCAAGGCATGTGAAATGATGTACTGATTTGAGCCGACAGTTTCCAACAGTGATGATGGGAGGCGATACAGTCCCTTGACCAAGTACTTTGGACATCATCATCACATCACAACGCACCATTAAACAACTGATGGTGGCAAAGTAGTTGTGCTCGTTAGGCTGTAACTTTAGCGCCAAGAACAGCATTACCGAGATAGCGAACAGTGTCGTATCTAAAAATATGTCGGTGTGCATGCATGATGAATGAAAGCACAAGCCTGATCTAGGTAAACTGCCACACAATCACAGACGGCACATGGGTTAAGTTACTGTCACAGATCTACAATCGCGCAGTACTTGTGTGCTGTGCAGGTATCATCATGCTGAATTGAATTGCAATCGGTACTCAGCTGCATGCGAAAAAAACACGTTGGAGTCTCGATGCTATTTTCATTTTCTTATATTTGTCTAGGCCTGGAAAACCTGAGAGTATCTTTAGCCCCCTGCAAACTGACTGTGCGGCACTTTGCCTGGATCAGGCTTGTGCTTTCATACATACATACAAGTTACTGTCGGGTTGCCGAGGCCATGACAGATGAGAGGAAAATAAAATGACACCCAGGCTCAGCGTGTCCTCGCATTCAGCTCACTACCGGTGGGGAATAAATTATGAGTGTTAACTACACAACACTGAACTACTGCACGTTTGCACATCCGTGCAGCAAGTACAGAGGGAAGAGGTGAATACCAATAGTCTATAACGTGCAGTTAGTAAAATTTCGGAAACGAGTGAAACAACGACAACCGAAAAGCAGCGGCAAGACTTCCCTGAAACCGTAATTGGTTGTAGTTTTTCTATTAGCGGGTAAAAGTGGCGCAAACAGATGGTCGATGCTGAAAAGCATCGTGGCCGAGAAAAATACCGTAATATCGCATGCTAACCAGGCCGAATACCGATGGCTATATTGTCTCTTAAACAAGTGTAATCTGGAAGTGACAGTTTATGAACGTCATTCTGGTCGTGCCATAATACCAGAAAACCGTAGTTATTAAATGCGATGCAGTACAGCGTGGGGATTTGACAGTGTTATGCGTGTTGAACGACGTAGCAGATATTCGATTTTTATCATAGACCATTAGGAGGACGTTTTCATGGAAACGTGGGCACCGATTTAGATCGCTCGGCACTAAACCCGGTAAAAGTACATACATTCTGGGGTGATAAGATTAGTGACACAACCAGCAACTGTGAGCCTATGATTCGGCGGCATTTTGCCTGGATCAGGCTTGTGATTTCATCATATATCACCGTGAGGAAAGAAAAGCATCATGAGCACATAAGCGTTTTGAAATTACCGTATTTTTCGGACTCTAAGGGGCACATAAAAACACTTATTTTTACGAAAAATCGGCAGTGAGCCGTATATTCCGGTGCGCCTTATGTATGAATGTATGTGTATGAATAGTGTATGTTCACACTGTGAACATACACTATTCATACATAAGGCGCACCGGAATATACGGCTCACTGCCGATTTTTCGTAAAAATAAGTGTTTTTATGTGCCCCTTAGAGTCCGAAAAATACGGTATTTGTTCAAATGGCTGTAACCAGAGGAAGTTTCATTCAATCAAGTAAACAAAACTACCACATTCCCTTGATAATGCCAAACAGAGAGATTTACCTTTTCCCGTTTGTTCAATGCAGTATAACATTCAATGATATCGAACCAGCGATTCCAGCGAAGAAAAATATCCAAAGCACTTTTGTGGCAACCAAGTTTCTTCAGGTGATGGGCTTGCTCAATCTGAGAACAAAAACAGTTACGATGAAAAAAGTTACAAAAAATATACAAAATAAGCGACACCGAATGACTACAATTAATACCGAGTAGAAAAATAAACTTATTAATGAGATATCGGGTTGAGATAAACTTGCATCTATCATCCAGATGGACGGCATACGACACAGGAAAAAGCTGTCATAACCCCGCTCAGTAGACGCTGGTTCATTCCTGTTAAACTGATCGTGAAGCTCCTGAGAAGTTTAGAAAATGATGAATGAAAAACCTCTAATTGATTAAGAGAACGATCGAGCTTTCGAGACGAATCGTATTCGATAAGACTACGGTGGAATAACGCCTCAGTTGCTATTGGCCAACTTGATGTTCCGGGTGACGTAGAGGATACACTTTTCCCATCCGGGTATGCCTGCTGAAGGACCAGTGCCAAATAGGCTTGGCGCTGTTCAATTGTCATTTCATCCTTTGGCTGAGCAAGGTGGTATATCTCGCTAGGATGAAAACGAAAATTATGTCAAGAACGAGCATACCATAACAATAAAAGCAGCCCTTGTTCTGAAAGCGAAAGGTCTCGTGCATAGCCATTCTCGTCATTATTGAATGCTATAGAATCCAACAAACCATCGTCAGTTAGCGGAAACGCCTGAAATATAACGTGAGGGCCAGATAAAAACAAACTGTAGGCAGTTTGGAAAATTGTGGTTCATTTTTGGATACATTTTTTGAATTTCTGTCGACACGAACTAGCAAGTTGGCAACGTCGGTATCTTGATATTTGGTTCGTTTCCCAAGAGCACCTACAATAAAAAGATGACAAAATAATCGTTACCGGAGAAATTGATAGACACTCCCAAATATTTGGCACATTTTAAAGCCAGATCATCAGCAAGCTCGTATCGATAATAGAATACAGAGAGGTAAGATGCGATGATTAAGAAACAAACTATCTCTGAGTCGCAAACACTGTCATCCAAAACAAACGCCGTTTCACCTAAACATGACGCAACAACAACGGAACCTTACTGAGGTCTAAAAGGTGGTTCAGTTCCGAATCTAGTTTAGAGGACCGTTCATGGCCAAGTAAATATTGGTGCAAATATAGGCACTTCAGTGAAACCAAGAGATACGGGAAGAGCTGAAAAACGTGAAAAAGGTGAATTCGTACCATTGCTTGAGAAACACTGCACATATATCGCGACAATCGACCACAAAGCCAGAATAAGACGAGGTTTTTCGCACCCTGAAAAGGCATTTCACCTTCGCATGACAGTTCTTTGACGGCGGCTTCGTTGATATCACGACCCCAGTCACAGACGCACTCCGCACACCCACCGAGAAAATTTACAGCGACAAACTCGCGTAAGAGAAAATTCAAAAATCCGAGAACCGATAGGGATCTAACGAGATAAGTTTACTAAATCTAACTTGTTCAACAAATAATCGATAATGCTTTTATCCGTGGCAGTCAAAAGATCGATATCAGTGGATAACTGCTGCAACACGTCATTGAAATTCATTGGGGCTGAAAAATTAATGATAGACAAATAAAGACACAAGTTTAGAACCCAACAAAGTGTCAAGTAGCATACGTTATGGAGAATAAAAAATAAATGACAAACGAATACAGCTAAGAGAAACATACGTTTAACTTGGAATGTGTTGATACATATAAGCAACTACAGCGGCTCGACTCGTATCGATCGTTGCCATATCGCGGAAGGTTTGGCTTGCCAAATCCTCTATTATTGCATTCAATAACGTAAATTGGAAGCCGTTGATGAACAAATTGCGTTTGCGGTAGGTCTACTTGGGATTGACCAGACAACTAAAAAAAGGTTATTGAAACCGTTTGCAAGTAGTGCGAGAGCAGTGTGAGCACATGACATGAAAACGCGCACTCTACTATTTTACATGCTTTTAACAGTTGGCTCCGGCCAAAGTATGGTCTATATTAGGAGACCCCACTCAGGATGGTTAGACGAAAAACCTCATCCACAAGTCAGTTGGTCTGAGATCGAGCTTATCTGACATATATCTATCGATATTCGGATGGTTGGCTCTGCTGCAGAACGAAGAATACTACTCAGTACAGCTCAATGGATCATCAATGTATACATAACACGTTATGCCTCAGTCTTGGCGACTTGTGCACGTTAAATTACTTACTGCTTAGGAAGCAGAGTTGCCGTGTAGTTCGAATCTGATATCACAAGCACTCCGCGATCCATCTTGTAGACAGATACAAAGAGAAGTACCTCCAGGTGTTGATTCAAAACGACCCAGCTTGTTAGGTTTAAAGTAGCTTGGTAGCTACTGCGGTAAATAGCAACGCCTGTTTTAGAATGTGTGCTTAGAAAGATTCTGTTAACATTATTTATCATGTTTCGATGCGGAGGTCTTTCAGACCTTACTTCGAGCATGATGTTTCAATCTTATTTCACTTCATCATCATCATGAAGCACAAGTCTGGAGACAGACAAAGTTCCAAGCAATATGAATAAGGAAAAGCAGATAAGCAAGCGCGTGAAAATGGAAAACAGGCAAGCAGATTATGCAAAAACAAATGCGCAAAAAGCAGCTTGTTTTCGTAGTTTAGCTGCATGCGATTTTTTAAATTTATTTTTGTTTATCAAATTTAATATTATAATAATATAAGGAAAAAATTAGGACACATAATAAAATACACTGGCGCCACCGACTTCGGTTTGCAGCCATGTCTCGTAAGGTTTCCAGGCAACTATTAGGCGGAGCTTTTGGACTCCACACAGGCAAACGAATACGCCCAACTGAGCCCAGCGCTACGATGAGTTTCTTTATCCTAACGCGCCAGGTCATGGACTGACCACCCGATCGTTTCTGCCAGCTTCTCCCAGGCTCTGCGAATAAGGCAAGGTATGGTATGGTGAGGAGACATTATTAAAACGCCCCAACAGTCGCAAACGAGCAAACATCAGCATTTCTCTCAGTCCGTGGCCATTTGGTCTTAAAACACACTTGCCGACATCTATATTTGCAACAGGATGCTGCGACCGAATGCGAGCAATCCTACGCAGGCAACGGGTAACAAAAATAGAAAGCCGACAGACATCTTCCGCTCAGATAGACTAGGTTTCGCAGTCATAATGTAGTGTAGCACGCACCAGTGTGTTGTACACTTGGACTTTAGTACGGAGTGAAACATCGCGTCGAATCCGCAAATGGCGAAAGTTAGCAAACGCTTTACCCGCTTTGCGAGCACACAATAAGATCTTGTCCTCAGCACAACCGCCAGCAGAGATACAACAGCCAAGGTAAACAAAGCTGTCGACCAATTCAAGATTGACATTGCACACAGTTAGATTTGGAAGAGAGCCGCTCCAGTCCTGAGTAAATGTTTTACGCTTGTTAAGCGCAAAGCACAGGCTATAACTTGAATCTTCAAGTGCTAGGCGTTCCAGGGCTTGTTGCATCATATGAGGGTCATTTCCCATTAGTGCGATGTCATCCGCACACTCTAGATCGGTAGCTCTCTCACCCGGCAGAAGTTCAACACCTTCGCCCATCAGACCAGCTAAGGCCTTGCTTAGAACATCGTCGATCGCGAAGTTAAAAAGTAATGGTGAGATAGGGCAGTCCTGTTGCACCCCGCTGGATACATTGAACGAGGACGACAATTGTCCGTACGCTCGAACCATGCCCGAGGTTGGGCAATATAATGCTTTAAGGATCCAAACATACATGTCTCAGCAGACAGTTCCAAAGACTCGCGATCGATTGAGTCGAATGCCGCTCGGATGTCAAGGAATACCAGGATAGTTGGCCTACGAAACTGCTCCAGTAAATGACGAAGTGTGAAGATTTGATCTATATACCTTCGACCGACACGAAACTCAGTTTGCGCCTCACGGATTTGTTCTTCCCGTTTGGTACTTAATTGGTGAAGCAGGATGGAGGGTAGTATTTCCTGGACGTTGAACCCTGAAACTCTCTATAATATACGGAATTCGAAATGAAAGCATGACTAGATGACAATACTTAACGAACTCGCCATCAAACGACGCGCATGACTGGCGTAATTCATGATATCAATAAAGAATGCTGATCTGCCCGCGGAGCGAGCTGCATAAAAGACTGTTTAATTTTCTAGAGTTTTCTTAGTATTTATTTCATGTATTTCCACGTATATATCATATGAAATCACCAAAATCGATCAGGACAATCATATTTTCTGAATGTATAAAACACCTGTCAGGTAAAAAATGTTTGGAGGGAATTTAGAATTTCGTGTAATTTTAATAACTGTTAACAAATTCTAAACCACGTGTAATTTGAAACGACCGCCTAATTATTTAGGTCAGTTCAGTTCAGTTCAGTTCAGTTTGCACAGGACAGTATGTGGCTAACAAGCCAATCGAGCGTCCAGTTTTTCTATCGGTGGAAAGCTGCAGAGAAGCACCCATCACTGCCAAAACGTTTATTCTTTTTGTCTATTTGAAATCTTCGCTGATCGCGAAGCCAAGAGATTATACGGGTTGAACTTAGGAAGCACCGCGTTATAGCCGATGCTGGAAAAAGAAAAAGCAGTTTCTCTTCAGCAGCACAGTTAGAGGTCAGCTGAAGTAGCATTGTGTATAATAAAATAAGAACACAGAGAACTCTAGCCCTCACGTTATTTACGGGATAACGCTAAAAGATGAAATTAAGGAGAGTATTCAGGAAACAACTTACCCCAGTTGCGGTCCAAACCCTGCTTAAAACTAGGCACGGTACTGCAGGATATAAGTTCTTCTGAAAGAATGTTCCAGAAGTTAATAACCCTAAGGCTGAAAAAGTGTTACCTGGAGTCCAGCCGACATCGTTTCTTAGCAATCTTAAGTGAGTGGCCCCGGGTGCCCAGCTCGGGGCTTGAGGTAAAGAAGTCGTTCTTTTGCACGCCACCCGAACCCTTCAAGATCTTGAAGGTTTCGATTAGGCCACCTCTTAAACGACGGCGCCTAAGGGAGAAAAGATCGAGAGACATTAGGCGGACAGCGTACGGTTTCCCTCGCTGACCTTCAATCATGCGAGTTGCGAGGCGCTGTACGCTTTCAAGTCGAAGGATGTCCTTTTTTAATGAGGACACCACGCCTGAACACAGTATTCAAGATGCGTCGAACTAATGCCTGGTACAGTGGCAGGAATACATCGGGTGTTCTGCTCGATAGCACTGATTTCAGCCGAAAATGTAACTTGCGTGCACGCTGAGCCGCAGCGGCAAATTGGTCCTCCCATTTGAAGTCAGCCCTAACCAGTACACCAAAATCCTTAACACACTGTGTGGCGTTAACACTGAGGGAATTCCCAGCCACCTGGACCAAAATCTTATCAACCAGTGTTGACAAGAGTTGGCTCTTATTTAGGTTCAGTGGGAGATCCCATTGGTATGACCAGTTTATGACCCGATCAAGGTCGTGCATCAAGGTATCTTCATCCGCGAAAATGAAGCATGGGCACTTCAATTAAGAGGACAAGTCATCGTTGAAAATCAGGAATAGAAGAGGACTAAGTACCGATCCTTGGAGTACACCACTGATCACGTCGGTTTGATTCGACAGCGTAGATCCTACTCTCACTCGGAATGTCCTACCTGTAAGGGAGGCCTTTATCCAAGCAAGTAGACTACCCCGTATCCCTTTGGCTGCAAGCCTAATCTCTAGGAGGCGGTGATTCACGGAATCGAAAGCCTTGCTGAAGTCTAGGTAGAGGGCTTCGACAGGCTTCCCTTCATCCATCATTTTAGTGGCAGTATTGAGAAAGCTAAGAAGGTTTGTCAGGCAAGATCTACCTTTGAGAAATCCATGCTGAGTCACACTCAACAGAGAATGCCGACAAAGATGCTGTCAGATTTTATCACGCAGCAGTTTTTTCATTACTTTCGAGACGGTGCTGGTCAGGCTGACCGGTCTATAGTTACCAGCAGTTGACCTGCAACCACCCTTGTGTATTGGCACGACTATGGCTTCCCTCCACTTACTGGAAACAACTTTTAGCTGCAGGCATGAATTAAAAAGCTGGCAAAACGGTTCGGCAAGCACTGAGGCAAGTTTTTAAGCATAATTGAGTAGATGCCGTCCGGTCCCTCAGATTTGTTGACCCGAACATGAATAATTGCGTCAAACACCTCAGCTTCATTGAAGGACACCTCATCTAATACATGGACACCAGGTGTCAGGTAAAGCAGACCTGACGGTGCGTTTTAAGAATTATCCCGTCGTTGAACGCTACTGAAAAACCCTGAGAAGGCAGTCGCCTTAGACAGGTCGGTATCGACAACTTTTCAGTCCTCCAGTTTGAAACCCTCTATGTTTTCCCTAGTTTTTCCTTTCGACTGTGCGTAGCTATAAAACCTTTTCAGGTTGGATTTAGCATCCTTAACTAGAGAAAACTCGAAATCCTGTTTGAGCACACGGTGTAATTTAACACAGGCATTCCGAGCGGTTTTGTAGCGGTCCCAAGAACCAGAAGTAAGGGATAGCTTATATTGCCGCCATAGACGATCCCGTTTACGGGTAGACCTACGGACTCGAGGAGACCACCAGGGTGGCCTTTGATGCTTTCTCACACACTGCAGCGGAGCGTGCTTGTCTTGTAACTCGCTTAGATACCTAGAAATTCTATCCCAGTTTTCATTCACATTTGAATCGCTAGATAACTGAAGGGAAGATTTTGAAGTCTGCAAGAGTAAACCCCAGTCTACACGCCTAAAATTGCGTCTAGGACGAGTGAAAGGTTTGCGAGAAACGCAATATCGCTTCGAAGCTTATCATTACGTGATCACTTTTGCCGAGCGGCGGTAGGTACTTTAAATGACTAATGGCTTCTAGCTGGGACGACAATACCAAGTCAAGCGTGGATGGAGTGCATCCATGGCGAAACCTTGTAGGATCATTGACATGCTGGTGCAGCGCATGATTATGAAGCCATTCGAGAAAGGTGTCAGATTGCTGGGTGACTAGACCAGTGGGGACAGGCCAATCTATGTCTGGGAGGTTGAAATCACCCAAGATAAGTACACTGTGAGCTGAGTGAAACAAACAGTCGAGTGTCTCAATAAGCTGTGTAAACTCCTGTATGGATGCACTGGGAGTGACGTAGACACAAGCAATTGCGAGAGATGACTTGTAGCAAGTCAGAATACTCGTAACAACTTGGACGTTTTCAATGGCGAGAGATATCCCTGTACCCATGTTGTGCAAACCATACTCCAAGAGCAGTGCAACGCCACCGCCTCTCCTATCGCCCGGCCTATCGCATCTTATGACGAGATACTGTTCACTGATGTTTACCGGCACCTCATCAATCACAGACAGCCAGGTCTCAGAAAGCGCAATAACCCTTGGGTGTAACTGAGCACGCAGAGAGGAAGTTCAGCCCACTTATTCCTGATGCTGCATACATTTGCATACAATACTTAGGCAAAGGTTATTCGTGCTTCTGAAACTAGTTCTGTTTGGCCCTCGGTCGAAGCACCCGAGGGAGCTGCACGTTTATTAGGTGCTACTTAGAGCAGGAGCATCAGTTTCGGCGGTCTCTTTCGTTAACGTATCAAACCGTTGCCTGACAATTGATACCGCATCCATAGAAGAGAAGCAACTACTGGAGTAATCTTCTCGGGTGCCATCGTCAATTGCGCTAAGACAATCAACGTCATCTGGGCCGAACAACAAAACTAGTGGCAAAGTGCTGTTTGGTAAGCCCGTCTGTGACTGAATAGCGTTTTGCGCTGCATTCGGGTTAAGAATGACCGATGTTCTCATTGCTATGTTTCTCCTATTGGAATCAGAATAATTTTGCCGAATCCTGGACGGAGGGTTGTCGGGCTTCACCTGAAGTTTATCTAGCGTTGAGTTTGCGATATACTCAGCCCTAGCCAGGAATGCATCCCTATCCGCCTGATAATTAAATTCAACTAGGATTGGTCGAGGGCAGTTACCCATCCTCCATCTTCCTACTCAGTGGATTCGCACTGTGGAAGTAGAAGGCTTCATATCCACCATTCGGAGAAGATCGTTTATACACCTACGATCAAGATCTCTGCGAGACTTAGATTCCTTATTAAATGGTTCTGTTCGGTTGAAAACTAGTACATTTCTAGTTCTAGATTTCGGAGCAGAGGAATTGCTGTGCAGTGTTTCGATTTGCTGACGCAAACCATCTAATTCCTGAATAAGTTGCTCTAGCACAGGCAAACCGGCATCAATTGAATGTTGCCGTTTTTGTGTACTAACCTTACTGGCTTTAGTACGCTTCTTGGAGGTTCCAGCTACATTGGCCACCTTGGGAGTGGCAGCTTGCCTACGTGGACGGGTTACCTGGCTCACCTGTTTGACTTTCCACTCGGCTGCAGGTAATCTAAAATTTATTTTGCACGTTTTTTCAAAGTTCTCCTTACATTGGCCTCCTTGGGAGGATGGTCTAACTGGTTACCATTTTCAACTTTCGCCTTGACTGCAGTTGTCCCCGGGCTCATGTTTTCGCACAAAACAGATGCATAGGTTTGAGAGGGTAGGACGTTAGACGTGCTAGGCGAAATTTCACTATTTTGAGGTTTTACAATTATAAAAGTAGCGTCACTGGCAGCCTTATGGCATGAGCTGCAATACCACTGTAACCAGCGGTACTTTGCATGAATCCCATAGTGAGATTTATGTATACCAGAGCAGCCAGGGTGAGCCCAACGTTTGCACGCTGTGCACTCAATGCCCCTTGCCACATTTTTTGCAGCAATTTCCGTTGAGGCGAGCATTAATTGTACTCATCTTACGGCGAGAAATATAAGTAACGATAATGTACCAGAAAGATTATAGACTGATTAAATCACAAGCGTAATTAATCAGCACGAAATATAATAGACGATTTGTTTTTTATAAGGTAGTAAAATAGTTAGTCTATTTTACAGTAATTTTACAGAATAGCGAAAACGCTTATAATTTTTAGCAGAGCGTGGAAAATACAACCAAGTTGAACGTACCGCGCGAAGCATGAAATATCGGTTCTTCTTCTGAATCAAGAGCCGAAGGGACAAAATCCCGTTTAAGCTTTATCACAGCAATAAACATGGGTGACTTCTGCTGACATGGCAAAACCTGAGAGTAGAGGAACACTACTATATCACTCCAGGGATCAAGTCCATCTGTCTCAACAAATGCTGATCCAACGCGCTCTTGAGTAGATGTTCTGATGGTAGAGACAGGAGCCCTTTCGGTAGAGAGTTCCAAGTGTTCAACACCCGCGTGGATAGCGTGCTCGCATTACGAAGCTTTAGCCTTCAAGGCTTCTGCAACTTAAAGTTATGTCCCCGAGTCCTCGACTCG
Source organism: Atriophallophorus winterbourni (assembly GCA_013407085.1). Classification (NCBI taxonomy): domain Eukaryota; kingdom Metazoa; phylum Platyhelminthes; class Trematoda; order Plagiorchiida; family Microphallidae; genus Atriophallophorus; species Atriophallophorus winterbourni. The sequence continues at coordinate 106,013 of JACCGJ010001475.1, read as the reverse complement.
CCTACTAATCGGAAGTACTGGAGTAACTCGTTTCCATATTGACCGAGAATAAAACGGCGTGTCAGGAGCAGGTCAAATCTTTCCCTTCGAAGTTCTAGGGGGTAGAGTTTTAGTAAGCTCCTCCTATCCTCGTACGCGAGTTTGCGCATTCCACAAACCAACTTAGTGCCCTCCGGTAATAGATCAATTCGTAGTGGAGCGACACTTACGATGATTAAACACGAAGAAATCCCCCGGGGAGGACAACATTACCCCAGCAATTCTTCATGTGTGTTGTAGAGAGCTTTCATATAGCTTAGCTGCGGTCTTTATCCAGAGTCTTCGCGAAGGTTGCGTACCTCTAGCATGGGAAGCGGGTGTGATAACACCAATTTACAAGGGTGGCTGTCGTTCTGACGCAGCAAATTACAGACCTGTAACGCTGCTACCCTGTATTTCTCAGATCATGGAGCTCATCATTGGTGAATGTATTGTGGGTCACCTTGAAGCAAGAGGTCTTTTGTCAGCAGCACAACACGGGTTTCGCCGGACCAGATCTTGTCTGTCGAATATACTGATCACACTAAACGACTGGACTATGTCGCTCGACCAAGGCTACACGGTTCACGCTTGTTATATTGATATATCAAAGGCTATTAACTAGGTCAATCACAGCCTGATTCTGCAAAAGCTACTATCGTGGTTATCAGATTATCTACTATCGTTGTTATCAGATTATCTGACCGATCGGCATGTGCGAGTTCGCATTGACGGTGTACTATCAGGAAGTATCGTTGCCACGAGCGGGGTAACTCAAGGTTCATTGCTCGGGCATATACTTTTCCTGTTGCAAATCAATGATATTACTGAAATAGTGCGGTGTAAGCTAGTTTTTTTTGCTGACGACATTAAAATATGGTAGCAAATTCGATCTACTGAAGATTGTTTGATGCTACAACAGGACTTGGATGCTCTGTATCACTGGTCCCTATTAAATCAAATGCCGTTCAACTTACGCAAATGTAATATGTTACAGCTTGACCGTAAATACGACCATACATATAATCTAGGCCACGAGAACCTAACTTGGACCACCGCTAAAAAGGATCTCGGGATTTGGATTACTAATAACCTGAAACCGAATATGCATTGTCAAAAAGTGTTTATTCGGGCATGTGATATATTAGGAATCCTGAGGAGAAGTTTTTGGCGGTTCTCGCTCGAAACACTTTCGCGCATTATAAATACTTACATTCATCTAACGATGGAGTATTTGATCTCAGCGTGGGCACCGTGGCTGCGCAAAGACATCGATCTCTTGGATAGAATTTACCACCGAGCAACAAGCTATTTGATGAGATGCAGCACGTCCCATATCAAGAGCGAATGGCCATACTAGGTTTGCCTGATTTTACACAGAGGCGAACGAGGAGCGACGTTATTCTAGCTTACAAAATACTGCGAATCGAAAACCACCCGCTCCGAGATCGAATAAAAATAATCTCCCCTCGGAATACACGTAGTCACTCAAGTTGTCTCGCAATCCTGCACTCAAGACTTGAATGTCGGCGCAATTTCTTCTCTGTGCGTATCTGCTTTCTATGGAATGCACTACCACAAGACGTTGTGAATGTAACAACATTCGATGTTTTTAAAGCAAAACTAGATGCATATATCCAAGAACACCCCATAATCGGCCCTGTGTTGAATCAACATGAACCCAGACAAACATACAACAATGTGTCTTTGATTACATTTTCTTTTTTGTAATAGTTGTCATCCAATGGTACATGTAAAGCAATTGCTTTTTTCAACATAAAATATTGATTCTTTATTTTTGATTTGTACCCGCTCCAAGAAGTCGCATTCGCCTTCAGACAGAGGTAATGCAACAGGTAGCCCATATTCCAACGGAGGACGAATGGAAGTATAGAAAAGTGTCTGGAACATTTGCGGGGTAATGGACGCAAATTTGCGCCGAATCGCCCAGAGAATCCTGGTAGCGCTGCCTATTCTCTTACAAGTGTCAGCCTCCGACTTTACGGAATCCATAACCAGAATCCTCAAGTATTTTTTCGAACATCACCGCTCTGATAGGCTTACCTCCACGAATGTATTCCCACCAGTGTCATCGAAGTATACGCGCATGTTCAAGGACAGATCCCCGCGGCACTCCGGTGTTTGCTATCATTTCTTAAGAAGAAGAAAAACCAAAACCTCTACACGGTTTGACCGCCCTGAGATTAACGCCTCAATCCACTTAAGTAGATAACCTTGAATACCCAAACCCTCCAGCTTGACGAGCAATCGGCTGTGGGGCACGCAGTCGAACGCCTCACTGAAGTCGATAAAAATGACATCGACCACTTGACCAGAGTCAGTCAAAGCACACCAACTTTCTCGTGCCAGGAGAAGATTACTTACGCATGAGCGAGTTTTGGTGAATCCATGTTGTTGTGAACACTAATGCACACACCCTAAAAGAAAAAGCTCTATTTTCCTTTTAATCAACCTCTAAAATTTTACCAATCACAGAAGTCAATGTGACTGTAATTAGCAGGGACTACTAGTGTTCCGTCTCTTAAACATAGGTTTGAAAATACCCTGTTTCCATTCTTGTGGCAAGACCCCTAATGTTACAGATTTTGTAAACAACCTGACCAGCGGAATGCACAACACTTCTGATAGTGCTCGTAAAACCAACGCATGAATACCGTCTGGTCCTGACGCGGATGGTGTGTCTAACTATTCCAACAGGAGTCTAACCGTCTCTACATCTCCATCAAGGTCAGACAGGACCTCACTGTTCTTAGAGACAGAAAGATGATCACTGTCTTCGAGACAGTTCACGAAGGCATATTGCTTAGCCAAGGCTTATGCTTTCAAACCATCCTCAGTAATGTCTATCGAATGAGAAATATATGGCGACGCCTTTGTGCGGCGGCGTATGTACGCGAAAAGCCGTTTTGGTGCACAAGTAAACTCGTCAACCAATCGCTGCTCGTACAACATACGTTTTTTTGCGTTTGAATGCCGTGAAAAGGTTTCTTGCTTGCCGATAATTGTCATAGTCAGTGGCGTTTATCCGGCTTACGAATATCGACCAGAGCTTTTGACGTTGACGCAAAAGTTTCCTCATCTCCTTATCAAACCAACGTTGACCTTTCGCCTCACGTGTGGACAACGGAACAGCCACCTCAATAAGTGTCATCAGCCAACAATCTCCAACATTAGCTGATTGATCGAAAGACCAATCGAGAAATAAAGCAACATCCGCGTCTAATTTCCAAAAATTCCTTATGGGAATTGGATCGGGTACCAAGCCAGTTTTGCGTTTCCAAATATAAATTAAGGTGTCACTACAGCCTAATGGAGCTTCAGTCCGAAGCTGAGTAATATCGGACTGCGTGGGAGTGAATACCAAGTCCAAAATGGACTCACACCGAGTAGGGCCTACTGTGGTCGGATAGGAATCATGCTGTACGAGGCCCACATCAACCACAGCGTCCAATATGTCCCGCTCTAATGACCTAGAACCTTCCTCTAGCGAAGTCAAATCAATACTAGGAGCATTGAAATCCCCCATAATGAAGCTGTTTGAGGATCTAGCATACTGACATATGTGTGATATCAGAGTATCTGCCTGAGTATTGAGAGCACGATAAACGACAATTATCGTGGCAAATGAAGCTGCAGTCGTTATACGGCACCATAAACTCTCAGCCATACCGGCAGTCTGCTGGAGACGAGCAAACTGCGACGGAAATATGTTGTTGGAATAATAAGCGATTTCAGCGTCTGTTCGATCTGAGCGAAAGAGTCTATATCCAAGTAGGGCCAGCTCCGGATCATCCTGCTCAGGAGAGAGCCAGGTTTCAGTCACCGCAATGATCGCTGGAGAGTTTCGTCTAATCCGATCAAATATTCATCCAGTTTGTTTCTCAAGCTCCTAGCATCAAAATATATCACTTTCAAAGATCCAGATCCCTACGAATGCCAATCGTCAGAGGTTTTCAACTTTTAGCCTCATCCTCACAACCCGAAAATCCACAATGCGCAAGTTAGTTTCACCTGCGTCTCTGCGCTCGCTAATCTCCTGAGTAGCTTTCCGAATTTTCACACGATCTTCCAGGGAGAGATCACGCAGAAGTCGCAGTTCACTACCCTTTAACCTGTAACCCCTCTTTAGCAGTAAGGCCACTTGCTAAGTCTAACACAATTTCAAACGGACTTGGGTGATCACCTGGCGCTGGCTTGCGGCCTAGACGAAACGCTGTGTGTACCTTTACACCCTTTTCACCTTCGTCAAATACAGGGGCAAGAGCAGAATTTAAGAAATCGCGTTCGTGTTAAACTCATTCGATCACCAAAGAACCTGTTTATCCGACTCATTGTGAAGAGTGATGCAGGATTTGCTACTCTCATCAGTGGTAAAGCTTTGGTGTTTATTCTTGATACTTTTATCTAGCTGTGATAGTTCCTGGACCTCTTTGGGCTTAAGAACGTTCGTTGCACCAGCAAAACTAACTCCGTCTTTGGAACCGAGTACAGGCGAGGAAGCAACTTTTGCAAAGGTGCGTAAATCTTCAGATTGCATGCAAACTTGCTGTACACAAGGTGTGTGGTGGTTATCCTCCTTCTAGGGAGAGCCACTATTTACAATTCCATCATTAGTACCTTCAGAGGTCTTAGCAGAAGCTGAGTACCTGCGAGCCTAAAACCAGTCGGTGGAAGTCATATCTTACATATCGTGCCAATGACATCGCATGAATTTTTCTGAAGCTAATGATATCTCCGGCTTTATTCCACCACATCGAATATGTATACACATTAAACATATTTCACATTAAACAGCTTCAGCGTTTTTGGCGACCTGTTTCGAACAAATCAGACAAGAATCCCCAGAGTGAGCAGCGGAGCCCCCATTTTCTTGAGTCTTCCTTGCAGTCGGTGCTGCATGATCTCCTTTTGCAGATTTACGAGTCGTACCCATATTCAGATGCGTTGAAAAGAGAATGAAGTTCTTGTAATAATCTTGAAATAGCTCGAATATCCACTACAATATCAAAATATCGTAAAAAAGAAACGTCCATGTTGACCTTGAACAAAATCTGGGCGCATGATTGGCATTGACCAACTTCAGTCCTATGCAAGTTGAACTTGAACTTGAACTTAATCTAGACCTTTGAGCAGAAATCAATTTTTTAATAATGATAAGTCTTTAATCGATTTAGAGACCTGTATGTATGTTAGTAAACATTTGTAATGTTTATGCTTGAATCCATACCACACTTTATTATTGGAGTAATAATTACCAGAATTATTTCTATTGCAATCCATTCGTACAAAGAAAACCCAGTCGGAGCCATCTAACTAGATTTTCGCAAGGCTATCAATTCCGCGAATCACCGCCTTATAGTGATCAGGCTACAACAAAAGTTATACGGGGCAGTCTAATTCCTTGAATGAAAGCATTATATATGGCCAGTACGTTCAGAGTTCGAGGAGGATTCTCGTTGTATAACCAAAACTACGCTATCAGTGGATACCTCAAGGATCGTTACTCGGTCCTCTTTTTCTTCATCTTCTATAGTTAAGTTAAGTTAAGCTCAGTTCAGTTTTCACAGGACAGTATGTGGCTAACGAGCCAATCGAGCGTCCCTGATTTATTTTGGTGGAAAGCTGTAAAAAAAGCACTCACCACTACCTAAACGTTTTTTTCTTTTTGTCAATTTGAAATATTCGACGATCACGAGTCCAAGATAAAATGCGGATTGTATTTAGGGGGCACCGCGTTATAACCGATGCTTAAAAAAGAAAAAAGCAGTTTCTATTCACCAGCACGGTGAGAGGTCAGCTGAAGTAGAATCGTGTATAATAAAAACACAGAGAACACTAGCCTTTACTTGATTTACGGGATAACGCTGAATGGTGAACTGCCTAAGCTTGTATAGTAATTAGAGAGAGTATTCAGGATAAAATTTAACCCAGTTGCGGTCCAAACCATGCCTTAAACTCGTGTCGCTACTGCAGGATATAAGTTGTTCTGGAAGAATGTTCCAGAAGGTTACAGCCCTCGGGCTGAAAAAGTTTTTCCTAGAGTCAAGCCAAAATCGTTTCTTAGCAATTGTAAGTGTGCTTAGCTCGGGACTTAATGTAAAGAAAACGTTTATTGACACGCCACTCAAAACCTTCAGGGCCCTAAAGGTTTTCAATTAAGTCACCTCTTAAACGACGGCGCCTGAGTGAGAAAAGATCGATAGACACCAGGCGCGCAGCGTACGGTTTCCCTCGTTGACCCTCAATCATGGGAGTTGCGAGGCGCTGTACGCTTTCAAGTCAAAGGATGTCATATTTGTAGTGGGGACACCACCTCTGAACACAATATTCGAGTGATGGCCGAACTAATGCCTTGTAAAGTGGTAAAAATACATCGGGTCCTCTGGTCGATAGCACTGATTACAGCCGAAAAGTACCTTGCGTGCACGCTGAGCCGCATCAGTATATTTTAAGTCAGCCCTAACCAGTACTCCCTAATCCTTAACACACTGTGCTGCGTTAACACTGAGAGAATTTCCCGACACCTGGACCGAAATCTTATCATCCAATGCTGACAAGCGTGTGCTCTTATTAAGGTTCAGTGACATGTCTCACTAGTATGACCAGATTATGACACGCTCAAGGTCATGCATCAGGGTATCTACATCCGTTGATCCTATGAACTTCACATCATCCGCGAAAATGAAGCATGTAAACTTCAAGGCAGATGACAAGTCATCAATGAAGATTATGAATAGAACAGGGCCGAGTTCCGACCCTTGAGGAATGCTTTTATCCAAGCAAGTAGACTACCCTGTATGCCCTTTGCTGCTAGCGTTAACTCTAGAAGTCGGTGGCTTGCGAAATCAAAAGCCTTGCTGTAATCTAAGTAGAGGACATCGACTGGCTTTCCTTCGTCTAGCATTTTAGTTGCAGTATCAAGAAAACTAAGAAGGTTAGTCAGGCAGGATCTACCCTTTAGAAATTCATGTTGAGTTACATTCAACAGAGAATGCTGACTAAGAAGCTGACAGATTTCGTCACGCAATAGTTTTTCTAGTACTTTTGAGACGATGCTAGTCAGGCTGACAGGTCTATAGTTCCAAAGAGTTGGCCTGCAACCACCTTTGTGTATTGGCACGACTATGGCTCCCTTCCACTTACTGGGAAACACCCTCAGTTGCAAACATTAATTAAAGAGCTGGAAAAACGGTTCGGTAAGCACTGAGGCAAGATTTGTAAGCATAATTGTGTGAATGCCATCCGGTCCCTCAGAGTTTTTGACGCGAACATGGATAAGTGCGTTATACACCTCAGCTTCATTGAAAGTCAACTCATCTAATACATGGACATCAGATGCCAGGCCAAACAAATTCGACGGTGCGTTTGAAGAATTATCAAAATATCGTAAGAAGCAAACGTCTGTGTGGACCTTGAAAATTCAACCAACATCTTACAGCGAGAATTATGAATAACGATAATGTACCAGAAAAATTTAAGACTGATTTTATCGCAAGCGTAATTAATTTGCAGGAAATATAATGAGCGATTTGCTTTCTAGAATGTAGTAAAATTAATAGTCTATTTTACAGCAATTTCGTAGAATAGCGAAAATTCGTATTGGTTTTTAAAACAGAGCGTGAGAAATACAACCAAGTTGAACTTACTGCGCGAAACTTATATTTATCTTCAACAATCAAGTTTTAGGATACACAGAATAAAATCAACCTATTCAGATAATAGATTGTGCAAGTTTAATATCAGTGATATAGTTGCCTTCATTAATTTTAATTTAAGGTATTTATACTGTCGACGCCCGGCGTAAAGCGATAGTTCCAGCGTGATTTGACAGTATCAATGAAAGATCTTCAGTGTGAAGTTTAACGTTTTCGACTGTATTTGAAAAGCCACTAAATGAGAAAATTATAGATGAGCAAAGAACCTTTACATATCATTGAAAGGCAACAAGCGTAAATTTTCGGTTCAGCGGTTTAGTTCATTTGCGAAAAATTGAAGTTCGCGTTACGATCAAACTTTGTTAAATTTTCCAAACCCATATACAGTGTATGCAGCCCATTCTTAGTTTTCATTGGTCTGCATAAAATGCACAGAACTCGCGAGGGAGGCTTGTCGTAGCTAGTTTGCACATTATTCACGACACTGCAGGAACCAACCCAGAAATCCTTTGCCCGAGTAGCGGCATCGTCCAAGCCAATCCGGCCACAGTCGACGGTTCTACATATTGCTGCAGCAATGAGTTTATTAAAAGCTAACAAAACTTTTGTTTGCCAGCATAATAAGAAGCCTCGGCAAGCCCAAAATAAACCGCTCTCGCCTAAAAGTAAGAAAAGCGAGCTGCGTCTTTATAATTATATGGCAATGAACTCGCAATCAGCTTCACTACGTCGTGAATTGCGAGATCTGCGAGCGCTGTTCCAAAGACAAATAATAAAACTACACCAGAAATATTTTGATCTTAAACGAACAAAAAAACTTTTATAAATGAAGCTATGTGACGACGCAGCTTTAATCGACAATCTGTACCAATTCTATTGCGATTAGCAGACCTTAATCCTAATATTCAGTCAGTTTAGGTACAGACAATCAATCTCTGGAAGAGACAGTAATTCGAACATGAGCAAGAATCCAGCAACATTTCGAATTCAAAAATCTTTGTGACAGAAACTTGTTTTTTCCAAAAACTACCAAATACATACCAATACAATGGGCTGGTATAGATTGGCACCCGACAATCGCCCAGCTTCGGTAAAATAATTCGCGTTCCATGGTTCGGTAGGCATTGCAGCGGAGCCAGAGGAAAACCCCAAAAACGCCAACGAATGAACTCTGCAACTGTATAATTTCTATGAGGAATGCTCAAGTGATGTTGGAAAACACATGTGGGTTTTTTGATAAGTTGCGGTGCAGTAAACGAAAGCCTGGCTTCGTTTGCACTCAACGCCGCTCTATTAAGAACCACTACACGCAAACCGACGTAGATTGCGCATAAAGTACTATTGTGCTATCATATGTGGATACGAAAAACTCGGTAGTACCTCGTGCGCTGCACCCGAGGGTTCTCCAAAATCAGGGGCCACACATGAAAATGCACAAAGCATACTTTACGCAAATGCTTGCAGCGTGCTTAGTAAATGGCTGGAATTAATGCAAATTGCTTCAAGATGCAGAAACTATTCCACGTTGATTTTCTTTCGACCTATAAAGCTCATAGAAAGGATATGCCATATTTTAGACGCTAAAGAGCATCTCTAATACTCCCACAGCATGGTATTGAATACATATAGTCTGCCATCAAAATGGCTACCCTCGGAGTCCAGCTGGTCTCGACACTGGTAAGTTCACTTTTGCATTAGGCTGTTTTATACAGGTCCTTGGGTGCATCTAAGAATGAGGACCAGAAACTATTGTGCGTTTCATCAGCACGTAATTAGGGAATCTAGGCACATAGATGGGCCTTCACCATTTGCACTAGACCTTGTTCTGCCTAAAGGTCATTAAAATGTCCAAAACCTTTCCTACAAATCACATTTATGGTGAAGCGACCATGTATATGGTCAGTTATGAAGCGCAATAGCGTTCGTCATCAATACATTCACTGTCTTTTCCGACATGCACGGCTTAGCAACAAGCCACTTTGGCGGACTTCTGTTGTGCGACGCAATATTATTTGGTGGGACGGAAACTGAGTATATACACAGCCTTTCTGACTGACAGAAATAATTAGTGCTATAAGGCTTTGGGAAACAACACAGTTAAGATACAACGGAGGCTTGAGCGACGATACGAAACCTACCTGGCAAACTCTGCTAAAATGAATCCTAAGAAGTATTTTAGTTACGTCTAGTCTAGAGGTAAGTCGGTGGAGCACGTAGGTACCATGATATTAGACAATGGTGAGAAAGTTCTCACTCCGACGAGTCAACAGCTTTCCTGGATTATGTTCAAAGTGTACATAGAATGGATGTCTATGGTACTTACAAAGCATTTTTGTAGTCTATATAATGATTCGCTCTACAAAGGTATCCTCTTGGATGACTGAAAGAATGCCCTTGTAGTACCCATGACAAAAGGAGGTTCCACAAACACGGTTACCAATTTCCGACCGATAAGCTTGAATAGTGTTTTATCCAAAAACTTGAATAGACTAATCACGGACCGTTTATGCAGCCACCTCTTTCACAATTCATCATTAAGCACGGTTCAACATCTCTCTCTTAAATGAAGTTCGTGTTTCTCGAATCGTTTATACTTTTTTGATAGAGTTTCCATGAAAAAAGACAAAGGCGGACGGGTAGAGTTCTTCTTGTTAGACTTTAATAATTAATTCGACTCGGTCAGTTGCTGGTTCTAAAGGTTGAATCTCGCAGAAAAAGGTTTATCCAGTAAGCTTTACGACTGGACAACCAGTTTCATTCGTTATAGTTCCACCCAAGTGCGTGTAGGCGAATCTCTCTCGGAATTCGCCATTTGACCATTAAAGTCCCACAGGGTGAACAACTAGGCACAATACTCTTCGTGATCTTCATCGATGAGTTGGCATATCAGTTGTCACGACCTTCTTAAATGTTTGCAGATTATGTCAAATTTAATGGATACATTGATAACGGTGATCTGTTAAGAGATATCGAAAAGGTTAATTAATGGTCAGAGTATTGGGATCTTCCTATGAACTATAGCATATTATGCATAAGTCGACAAAATTAGAGTGAATGCCAATAGCAATAAGATCGACTTTAAATCTATTCTGTGGGTTAAGTATTTAGGTATAGTCAAAACAGCGGATTCAAATTGGATGCGCAATGCGCCTCAGCTGCACAACTAGTTTGAATAGATCACCGTATGCCTAAATCTGTTATGACATGTAGAACGGCGGTGGTTTATTTCCTTATATATGGTGGTTGTCTGGCCACATTTAGAATGATGCGTGCAAGCCGGGAGCCCTTTCTTTCAAAAAGACATGTTACCACTTTAGGGAGTTCAACGCTAGTATGGTTGAAATTATGTCAGGAAAACCCTACTAGGAACCTCTAATTTTTATGTCTATTCTCACCTTGGCGTCGGCATCTACGGGGTGACCTAATAAGAATCTTCAAAATACTGAAAGGCCTAGGCCACGTGTAATAAATTTTTTTCTTTTGAGCGATCAACCCTTTAACTAGATGGCATACAATAAAGCTCGCTAGAAAAAACACAATCGTCTGAATTTTATAGAACACGTCATCAGTAAAAGTGGTAAGCATCTGGAATAGGCTGTCAGTGGAACTAATCTCTTGCATATAGGTAGGTGCGATCAAAAGAAGTTTGGATGCAACTTGGCATGATCGAATTAGCATGAAAATGTTTCTTAGCGACCGAAATTCTGAACGCTCGATTGGTTTATTAGCCATTTACAGTCCTGTGCCAACTGAACTGAACTAAATTGAACTGAAAAGTATATGGCTAAAAAGAAAAAGGAATGGTTGTATAAAGGGTTACGAGTATATAATATAAAAAGACTATACAATGCAAACATACATAACGATATAGGACGATTCGTGAAACGCTTGTACGCGTTTGAAAAATATAAGCAGATTATTTTTGTTTTTTTGTCAGTAAAAATATAGTGATTTATTTATATGGGATATGCTTGTGGTAGAGCACTTGCCAACATTTGTCCAGTCCAAATCTAAACGTAATTAATGAAGCTGCTGAGAATAGTTCTATGGGAAGTCAGTTCAACGCGTTTCTACACGGATGTCAAAAAATGCGCTATAGACTCTATCCTGGTGTGCTGTTTACTCAGCTAGAGACTATGCTATCGTGTAACAACCAGGGGAGAGAACCGATAGAAGCCATCAAATTCGACAGGGCTTAATCACTTGACAACTTTGAAGGATTATATGCGTTAGTTTCGAGGCTGCACTTTCTTATGCGCGAGAAGTCATGATGTTAATATACGATTTTCATGGTTGGTGCATGCCAAACACACGGCCGTGAGAAAGGTCAGTTTCTGTACCTTACATTTCTGCTTTCGATTCTTCTGGTAATATGGCCTCTAAGCCTAAATAGAGTATTCAAGATGTGGCAAAATTATTGCATTGTAGAGGGGTAACTCCACCTCTGCTTAGCACAAATTTAGAACGGCGTTCGAATGCCAGGTCTCGGATACGCATACCTGACGAGCGTCAATAAACGAGAAACCGGTCGTGTGATTCCGTCCTGCTTTTCAAACGTCATATACCACTTATTGAAAAAATCTGACTTTAAAACAAAAAAACTACCATCATTCTGTTATGGGAATGTTGCAAAAATATTCTAAATGGTTATCGGTTCTGCATTGCACCGACTGTGGGACTTAGATTAGTCTTCACATAAAAGCTAAATTTAAATTTGCAAATGAGTATTTATCCTCGAATTTGCAAATCTCAAACTCCTTTATCAAACCGTTGACAACACTGAGAAGCTGAAATTTGGTGTTTTTCCGATCATGACTGATACGGACTAACTTATTTGGTCCTAAAAACCGATAACGCACTAGCCAGTTTATGTTTACGAGTTTTCACTACCTAGGTTGCATTCTCACCATGAAAATTGACATCATAAATTGAGACGGAGACTCAAAGCGATATAAGCATCAATTTTGAAATAGTGCAGAACCAAATACGCAGGTCTAATATCATAAAGTCTTCGAAAGTGTACGGAATGACACTGCAATCCTTAAGTTATGCGGTTGAGAATTGTGCGAACAACTTTGTGATTATTTGATCACTTTTTGAGGGAGGTTTTCGTACGACTGACTGTGAGAGAGGAATTATAACACCTATCTATAAAGGTGTAACTCGTTCTGAATCAGCAAACGACCGTCCTGTTACACTCCCTCCAGTGATCTCAAAAACTATGGAGCGAATTGTGTGTGAAAGAATTGTGAGTTATTTTGAAGCCCAAAACTTGTTGTTGTCCATAGAGCAACATAGATTTAGGAAGTCTCGTTCTTGCTTGACTAACCTACTGGAGACACTGGATGACTGGACGCAGGTAGTGGATGAGGCTTGTTGCATGCGTGTTACTTTGACATATCAAAGACGTTTGATTTTGTGGACAATTCTATAATTCTGAGCAAGTTGCCATATGTCAGTATTAATGGGTGTCTTCTCATCTAGCTGAGAAGCTACCTTTTGATAGCAAGGCGACTGTATGTATCAACGGTGTGATGTCTAGGGATATCTGAGCCACTAGCGGTGTCGCACAAGGTTAGGTACTTGGTTCGGTTTTCCTTTTGGCCTACATCAATGACCTTCCAAAACTAGTAACAGCAAAAATGGTTCTCTTTGCGGATGATGCTAAACGTTGGATGTTAATGACATCAAGCGTGGACTGTTTGCGCTCACATAGCGATTTGGATATATTGAACAGATGGTTAGAGCGAAACAATCTTTCATTCGAATCCAGCAATTGCAAAATGTTGCAAATAGGTAAAGATTTCCCAATATCTTACAAACTTGAATCAAGCAACTGAAATGAACAAAAAAGTGGACCTCAACTCTACTCTCAACCTATAGTATAATAAACTCAACAATGCACCCTCTGAGGCATCTATTTCGGTTCCAATCAAGCCATACCACACGTACACAACCGCTGGCATTTGAAATTTCACGTTGTCACCGGAAGTGACGTCGGCTCTTCTATTTGGTGAGCGTTTATTATTTATAAAACACCCTACCGTCATATGTTGTACAATCATCAAGTGAAAGGATTTTCAGGAACAAATTGGATAGATTTATGCGTAGTAATTTCACCCTCCATTCCGTTTATATAACACGAGATTTATCCTAACCAATATTTTCCATCATACCGATACAATACATGACAATTTTTCCAACTATTAGAAATGTCGATCTTCCCAACGCACCAACTATATTCATTTATTGTTAAACGAATATCTTAAGGTGTTGTACAGCTACAAGCTCTATATACATTAAATTCTTGAATCTTCAATGTTCAATGTTGAATATTCGATTTTCACACATAAATCATTTTGTGATCTTGCTAATAAACACTAGATCACGTTTGCATGTAGACAGATATTTCTCATCAATCTCGACTGGAATTTCAAGTACAAGCTTTCACGTAGAACATTCGAATGTTTAGCTTCAAATACTGAAATGCATAATCCATCTAAAATTCCTTTCCTCACGGAACATATGATTTTTAAACTTTCTCTAGTCTGTTAGACTTGCCGCTGCAAAAGTATAAGACTTTAGAGAAATCATACCATTGACTGACCCGTATGTCGTTTAAAAGTCAGAAAATTTGTAAAAACTACCCAATTATTTAAGACCACATTCGGAAAACTACTCACTGGTGTCGAACAGCGAAAATCTCTAACTGCACAAAAGCTGAAACACATTAATTCCTCGCTTCGAGTTAATTACCGAATTCGGTATTTTGACCGACGTTAACAAAACGCTAAATCTTTAAGTAGTTGCAGAGAGCGTGGACCATAATCCTGAGTTTTACAATAATCTAACAGTTGTTACTGCGGGTTAATCTTATATTGACGCGATGCAGGTTTTGTGCTAACATTCAGTAAGAATAGATTGCTAACCTAGTTCTTCCACTGGTTCACAAAAATTGAGCATATATGCGCAAATGAAATGATCCCGTAGAAAGATCAATATTTCTTACTATCACCAGCATTTTAGGTTCAAGTTCCAACGCGAGTTGCACAGGGCTGAAGGTGGATAAATTCAAATCACACGTCCAGATTTCCTTCGACGGTATGCGGTTTAGTAACGGCACTTCAATTTTGAATAAAAAGTTCGTACGGTTTACGTCTTCTTGTTGCAAGATACATGGAAAGTAATGTCATCGATTTAGTAAGCAATGAAATGATATATGCGAACAATGTATGATGTATGAAACCACTAGCCTGATCTAGGAAACGTGACGCACACTCTTATACTGCACGTGGGCTAAGGATTCAAGGATTTATGGTTGAAAAGGTTAATACTTTACAACTCCTCGGGGTTACGGCATGAATGAAATCATGAAAAATACAATAGTATGAAAATCAATAGAGAATATCGAATGTAAGTCTCACGAATGATGTTCGTTTGCAAGTTCGCTTTAAAAATCGCCAGGCAAGAAAAGTCTACAAAATTTCGGCACAGACAATCAACACAAGAACTTGGAACGTTAAGGGATAAGGTATGTCCGCGTGTCACACAAATCAAGCAAGTGTTTTAGTGGATGCCCTTTAGTAGCCACAATTTTATAGGTCGTATCCTCCTTTGGGTAAAGTCGCATAGACCCAAACGTCGCAATCTTTTGGTGTACGGAACATTGCGAAGACCCATCACTAACTTTGTTGCGCTGATAGATTATATCGAAGAGAGCAATATCTTTGTGCAGCCAAGGAGCTCTGACCTCTATCGCATACTCCATCGTAGAGCGAAGGTTGACATTCTCTATCCTCAGTAACGTTACCAGAGAGAATCTTCCAAATATTCTTTGAAAGATACCTAACAATCTGTTTGCCCGTCGATATATATTCTGGCAGTGCATGGTGCTCTTCAGGTTTCCGCTAATCCACACTCCAAGATCTTTTTCTAACGAGCTCCATGATGGTTTTTTAGTTCCCAATCGATATGTCCTAGAAAAATTCTTGCCGAAATGGAGCATCTTACATTTCTGTATGTTGAATGACATGTCATTCATGACCGCCCAATTCGACACGCTGTCCAAATCCATTTGCCGTTTCGCACAATCCTTTGCAGAACTAACTGGCCTCCAAATTTTCATATCATCCGTGAACAGAAACAGTATGAGGGGGGTAAATCGTTTATGTACAACGAAAAGAGGAGCGAGCAGCAGATATCCTTGTGGGACTCCACTGGTGGTTTTGAACGTTTGTGATAGCACTCCGTTAACTTTAACTTGGGTGTTGCAATCTGACAGATAGTCGCACAGCCATAATAAGAGTGGTTCACATATTCCTAAACGCATCAGTTTTTGAAGAAGCAAATGATGATTGACTCTGTCAAAAGCATTCGAAATGTCTAGGTAACAGACGTGGATGCAAGAACATCTATCCAACTCCTTCGTCCAGTCGTATAAGGCCACGAGAAGATTTGTGAGACAAGATCAGTGAGATCAAAATCCATGCTGCGCTGGCAAAACTAAGTTATGCGATTCAAAGTGTGCAACGATTTGTTTCGAGACAATAACAAGTAAAAGTGTTACGGGACGATAATGTGCTGCGTCAGATCGGCAGCCGCCTTCGAAAATAAGTGTTACCATGCCGGACTTCCAATCTTTTGGTACCACACTCTTAAGCAACGAATAGCTGAACAGGCTGGAGAACAAAGAATAAAAAATCTTATTTGCATGCATCTCCATCACACACCCCACGACCGGTTCCGTGCTGTTTGCACTCTTCAGGTAGGGACAGTAGGATCAGGATCCGCATGCGCTTGAAACAGTGGAACAATGGAAAACAAGCTGCAATTTTATGCCACTGTTGGGTAAGGTTGGTACGACCAACATGTTCAATCACCTGAGCTACCAATCATGTAGACTGTGTTTAAAACCTATAACCATGACCATCCTGATCCTACTGTACCTACCTGATGAGTGCAAACAGCACGAAACCGGTCGTGGGGTGTGTGATGGAGATGCATGCAAATGAGCTACTTTATTCATGGTCATGGGCTTTAAACCCAGTCTACATGAGTCGGGAGTCATGTGATTGAACAGGTTGGTCGTACCAACCTTACCCAATGATGACATAAGTGCGCAACTTGTTTAACATTCTTCCACTGTTTCAAGCGCATGCGGATCCTGATCCTAGTGTCCCTACCTGATAAAAGCAAACAGCACGAAACCGGTCGTGGGGTTTGTGATGGAGATACATGCAAATGAGCTTCTTTATTCATGGTCATGGGTTGTATACCCAGTCTACATGAGTAAGGGCTCATGTGATTGAATTGGCTGGAGAACGGTTCACAAATTTGACGGTGACAGAGTAATTCAGTAATATTATTACCCATAGGAACCTTCAGAATCTTAATGGCTTCTATTGAGTCCTCTCGCAGTTACCGTCACTTTAGGGTGAATAGATCGATGTCTTTGAGTCACGATTCATAGGTTTCACCTATCTGAACTTTAACCATACGAGTCGCAAGGCGCTGGACCCTTACGAGACATGTGATATCTCTTTTTCAAGTACATTGCTCAGGATTATACTTAGTATTAAAAGTGTGACCAAACGATTGACTTAAATTGAAGAATAGAGATAGAATATTTTCGGCATGACAACGCTGAGCGCAAAATAAACAATTCTGTGCGATCCTTGTTTGCTTTTTAGACACATTAAGTACACCATCTAAAATCTCATGTGCTTTTAATACCAAGATCATTCATCAGCAGCTATTCTGATAGTTCTTTTGCCGAATTCTAGTTTTGTTGTCGCCAAATCAGTCGTCAGAACGCAGCTCTTCCTCAAGTTTAGTGGTATGTTCCATGTTTTTGTCCACTCGATTACGTTCTGTAAATAAGAGATCAGTGTATATCTATTGTCGGTTCCTAAGATCTTAGCACCATCAACAAAACAGCAAACTAAACTCGAGCGGGCTACAAGGTCTTTTACAAAAATAAAAAAACGTAGTGGACCAATCACTGAGCCTTGAGGGACTCCACTGAGTATCACTGATTCCTCCCATCCCAACCCATTAATACTAACAAAGTTAGTACGGTTGGTTAAAAAGCTGACTTACAATCTATCTAGTTCATCTGTGGCTCCACACATCCTCAGCTTGTACAGAAGGTACTTATGGTTCAATGAGTCGAAGGATTTTTGGAAATCAAGGTAGCTAACATCGACTACTCTCCCTTCGTTGAGCCATAATGTTACTTCATCAAGAAAGCACAGTAGATTTGTTAGACCGGAACGTCCTTTCCATAATTTGTGCTGGGCATCGCATTAGTAAGGAATGTGCTACCAAATGTTTACATATCTGGTGCCAAACCATTTTTCCAAGCATTTTCAAAGAATACTAGTCAGGCTTGTTGGCCTATATTTGCGTACATACGAGCGGGAACCCTTTTGTGAGTGGTTACTACCGCCGATCTTTTCCACTCATCACCTTGGAGTAATTTAGTTACAAAAGATTTCTGATTGCAATTCTATTTATATTGGCGAGCGGTTGAACAATACCCGGATGTATACCGTCGGGTTAAGCCGACTTGCTTATTTCTAGCTGCGACAGACCTGTGGTGACTATTTCCTGGTTAACTTTTACATTGCTGAAGAGATGTGCGCTGCGCTCGTTAGTTTCTAAACGGATACCTAAATCATGCCGATAAACACTGCAGAAGAATGTGTGCAAAGCATCGGCTTTTTCTGTATAATCAAAGCCGCGTTGCCACCATCCAGCATTAACGTACCTATATCTTCTCTTAAAAATCGTTTGAATTTAACAAAGCCGTAAACATCTAATCTGTATTCAAATTCACTTTTAGCTTTCATTTGCAGCGCAACAGTGATTTTCTGGTCTGTATATGACACAGATCACGCCGCCGGCGTGTAACTAATGCCCTACAACCGAGTACTGATTATCGTTGTTAGCGCTGCGGGAGAGAGAATGCTCTAATCTTTAAGTCATGTCAGTTCCCGGAAGAAATCAATATGTTTGTTGTATATTTGCTGAGTAACATTTGATTGCTATAAAGTTTGACTGCCTTTTGTGAAACAGATCGGGAGATTTTTAACGGAGGTAATTTAAAACACATTTAATAGACCTCAATAACTACAATTTCACGCGAATGAGCACCAAGAGCAAGTTTGTCAGACACAACCACAGAGCAACCATTGAATAACACATGCAATCGGGTGTACGCCAATTTTACCACACATGAAAAGATTAGTGTTGAGTGATTTTACTTATATCGATCGATCTAGTGTACCTAGCGGTAAATAATATTATGTTGGTATTTTCCGTTTATTCAACTTCATTTTATTTAGTTGATCAAGTAAATCATTTGTCTGTCATTTCTATAGCTTATTTTAGCTTATAATTGCTAAGCAAAATTCGCCAATATGTTGATCCCGTTTACCTTTCGTTCATGTTAACATGATACTACATTTATCTCCTCTACGTAAACTGTTACGTACTGGAATTTTCGGGAGTATCGAGTAACACAATATATTGTGGACCATCAAGTTTCGGTATGTTATGCAACTAAGAAGATACAATCTATTGTAGGGTTTCTCAATCGCATGAGTGAACCAGACTGCTTGCTATGTTGATGCCTTATTCATAAATGAGAAATTATAAAATAGCTCACCAGAATCAGGATGCTAAAACACTGAGACTGTAGTGAAAAGTAAACCAAACCGGGAACTTGAAGGTCACCGTTGCATAAGGCTGACATGGCCAAACGTTTGCATTAAATACGTCGCGACTACAAGTTGGGAATGAGATAATACCCAAAAACCTGAGCAATAAATTCTGTATTTGATTGCATTTAGGTATACCAAAATGACGATACGTTCATTCCTGTTCACACATATCAATTAATGTTCGTTTGATCAGGATCCGAACGCATTAAAGCAAAGGGAATTATATAACCAATGCTTGAAGTTTGAGGCGACCATTGGTGAAGAGCTGGCAGCATCAACCTGTTTAATTACATTATCATATCAATTAATTTTCTGAATTTAGATTACATATTGCTGCTAAAATCCAAAATTGATGACTACTGGCACGTACGTTTTTCTTGTGTGAGTACTGGGGAAGTGTGATTTTTATGTTCCGTTTAATAAACGCATCCGTCAGTTAACACTTTCGATTCTCACTAGATTTTCGTTCATTTACTACACTCAATATTCTCAGAGCGTCATTCATTTTTTTATTTCCGACATCATGACCATTAATTTTGTACATGGTTAGAAAAACACACTATTACTCTTTAGATGCCCACAAACGAGATTTTGTGAAATACGTTATTTTATTTACTACTATGCGTAATCAGTCTATGAATATTTTCGGCAAGGAAAATAGTCATTAAAGATTTTGTTATTCATGAACTTCCTTTTCACAATTTTATCAAGGTATAAATTTTTTTATCTATTTCCGACGCAAGTTTTATGTTATTCAACGACATGAAATCAGTTCACTACTAGATAGATCTAATATACTAATCTTATTCTTTGCGTTTTAACGAAACATGAGAAACATTAACAAAACTTCGTGATGCTTTGTGAGTTTCATGAGCTGTACCATTAATCTCCAACAGTACCGCAAACGAACATTCGAAAGATATAAACGTTCGTCACAAGTTAGACAAGATTGTGCTTTAAACGATTTGTTGAATTGGCTAAAAAATCTACATAGCAAACGGCGTTATCCAGGAATGCGTTGATGGTGCATTAGCACAACAAATCGCAGCAAATTGCTGAGTTCCACAAGTTTCAGTCCTTGGTCCGATTATCTTCCTGGTTCAGGTTAATGAAATACAGGAGCTTGTTCGCTGTAATATATCGTCATTCTCGGACTACATAAAGATAAGTAGATGCTTCCGTAGCCCAGAATGATCGCTATTACAAAATGATATTAATACGCTTCACAATTGGTCGTTGAAGAATAAACTGCGACTTAACTTTAACAAAATCAGGTTCATGAATGCCGGGAAGCAATTAGAATACACTGAACGTATAGGTTTACATGTGCTAGAAAAGTGTAGTGTAGAAAAAGTATTGAGTACCTGGATATGCATCAGTTTAAAAACCTCACTCCAAAATAACACTGCCCTTACAAAAGCAGCTCCTGTCCTCAAATTATTAAAACGGGTATATGAGTAATTTTTGCCAAATTTATTCCAAATGGGTCATGAATAAATATTTTGCGACCACTCATAAGAAAAAATCCTTCGAAATGTTAACAAAGTTTTATCACATTAGTCAAAATTGGTAGCATTGGACTAGAGTTTCGCTCTTAGTTGAGCTCATCAGCAGTGCATACCATATCTCGGGTCGGATTCGAACCGTCCATCGTTTGACCGTTTGTGATTAAGCCTTCCTGAATGTTTCTCCAGACTGAGTAGGGTCATATGCGGGACCAGTCGAGAAGGAGCCTGCAAGAACGGTTATGGTCGTCCAACCGATCTGATCTCCTTGACTCAAGCCGTAAGGCGAAAGCCTACAACGGTGATTTTCCCGTGTTCGAATCCGACCCAAGACAGGATATGCGCTGCTAATGAGCTCAAATAATAGCGAAACTCGAGTCCGGTTCTTCAAATGTGGACCGTTGTGATAATCTTTCTGAATATTTCGAATGACTAGTTACTGATGAGTAGTCGCAAAACAATGAGTCTATCACCGCTCAACAAAACTAGTATTTAACATCCTCATGTTCGACTTTGCATTAAGACGAATCAGAGGAGACCTTATCATACTCTACAAAATATTACGTACATCAAGCCATTCCTCTCAGGGATTGTTCACGCGAAGGGTTACGCGGAATTACGCTGGTTTTATCCCATTGGCTAATAAATTGTAAAACTTATTTATAATCTGCAAACGTCTCTTTTACGTGGTTCACTCAACTAACTTGCATGATCCTAAAACTAAATTAGACTAGTTCTGTATAATTATCCGTTTCCCGAATGTTTAACGTATTTGCTTAAATTGTTTTTATACACTTAATTTTCAATTTTTACCATCGTTGAGCTTAATGCCTTCTAGTGCATTCAGGACATTGCGCTACTTTGAATACCTTGCAGTATAAACTCCATCGAATAGGTTTTGGGGCAAACTTCTTGGAAAAATTCTACCTCATTTTAGATAAGTTTCGTACAATTGATGGACATTTGCGAAACTCGTAAGTGCTTTTCAAGTAATTCAGTATAACACACATTCACTTCTTACAATGTTTCACCAAAATATCATGCATTCACAAGTCACTGTTGTTGCCAAACTCTAAATTAAATATATGTTATTTGAGGTTATTCTCAATCATGATTATCATGACTGTTTGACTTCGAAGGAAGAAAGACAAAATCGCGATAATTTCTGATGTAGACTCAAAATTTTATTTGGTAATCATCACACATTTTCCGGATGAAAGTTCCACGTTTTGAGGGCATTAGTTGTCTAGCTGTTCGATAAATGCTCCTTTTAATCGAAATTCCTCTGTGTGAACCCCTAGGTGGTCGGGATATCTGGGAAAAATAAACTTGTAATCCTTAAACTCTAACATGCAGAGTTTTAAAACGAGTACCAATGAAAATAAAAAATTTAACTTAATCAGAGTCCAGCCTTTGTCGTTTTGAGTAAATGAAGTCAAACACAAGGTCAGCCTTTGTGAGCTCAGCTCTCTAAGCAATGAATATTAATTTGTATCTTACGAGTGAAGGGCCATAAAACTATTTGGGCGTTCTATATATTCATAAACTATGGTACAAGTATTGTAAGGAAGCCTTATTCATGGTTTAAATCGAACTTATAGAGAGCTAACCATTGATGGTTTCAGATTGAAATGTTGGTTGTACTGCCATATGCTTATTATTTATTTTAGGAATGCAATAGGAAACGAGAAAAATCGTTATTCTAGAAAATGTTAATTCCGAGACGATCAGCATTGTTTAACTCAAACCAGCGGCAGTAAATCGTTTGATCTTAATTAAATACTTAATTAATTACCTCATTTCAGCGTGTTCGCTTAATTTGAGATTTAACATGCATGTCACGAATATGATAGCAAACTGTATCCGTGTCGAGATATTCATCGAATCAGGCAACATACTAATTCTTTGAATCTCTAAATGTCGCGTTTTATTTAATATGGACTGAATGTAAGTGCTGGGAATAGTCGTTGGAAAATTTTATTTGTTCCGCAAAAATTATATGCGGTTCATTTGGTGGAATAGAAGGAAACTGATAATGCTTGAGGTTTTGCTGGCAGTTAATTAGTTTTCTAGGCCAATTTTTAGCGGAAAAATGTATAACACAGTTTACAGTTTGTGAGAAAAAACGATCACAATATTAAGTAAACTACGTCGAATTTGAGCTTCAGGCCATGCATACATAAACAGAGTGGGTATTATCACAAGATCGATACGTGCGAAGCTTCACTTAAGGACATTAAAAGGTGTATCATCTGAGTACACGTGCAAATTGACCCCATATAAGCATCTCGTGTTCATAAATTGTGTAAACGAGACTCTAAACGAATTAAAAGCACTAAATTACACATATATTAACACTTCAAATAGTTGAACGATTGAGGGAGTTTTTAAAAGTACTTCCACGTATGCAGCCGATTATATCTGCATTAAATGATGGGTGCTTATTGCTACGGCGGATATGTTTTATTACATACATGTTTTTTATTACATTCTCGATAAACAAATGACTGCCTAACATTTATTTTTGATCAAATGACTGGTTTCATGCATTTTGCACATGAATATGATCCGGCTGAAAAACAAGCGTAATTGGATCATGTTATCAGAATAAATGTAAAAGTTACGAAGTTGCCTATGTAAACAAACGATTCTTGATCTTTCTTTTAAAGCTTATCCAGAAAGAGCGATGGTCCTAATGCAAATATTGGAAGAATATTAAGTTAAAGAAGTCTTCGCCAAACCGCAGATTCTGTCCTACCGTCAATGACGTTGTTTGTACAGGCTTCTAGAGTACTCGATACAACATAAATCACGTCAAAGTGATTCAAAGTGATTCAAAGTTGTAATGGTCTAAAAAGCATTTAGCTTAACAATAACCATAGGATGGAGTTATGAGGTATATACAATAAAAAAGAAGAACAGGAAAACTCATGTCGTGTAAATCGTATCAAAGTTTGGGTTGTCTCTCAAGTATTTGTCCAAATTAGCTTTAAAAATATCCAGGTTGGCTGAGTGTGTAACAGTGGAGGGGAGGGTGTTCCATGTGAAACTTACACGTACAGCATACGAATATCCTCGACAGTTCAGTCTTGAAGTGGGAATAAGCACTGAAAGTTCGTGTTTCCGACTGGCACGGGGTGGCGAGCGTGTGAAAAGTTTGGACAAGGGATGGTTAGGGACGTGCATAATACTGTACATCAGTATGAGGTCACCTCCTAGTCGACGACAGCGAAAGTCGAAAAGATTGAGACTCCTCAAACGTTCTTCATATGGTTTAGCAGCTAGTCCGGGTACAAGCTTTGTGGTTCGGTGGTAAATACGTTGCAGAAGATTGATGTCTTTCTGAATCCAGGGTGACCAAGCCTGAACAGCGTACTCCATCGCTGGTCTCAGATAGGTGTTCATGATACGGGGCACCGACTGATTGGAGAATCTGCCGAAACTTCGTCTCAATAACGCCAATACTTGTGACGCCTTTTTATATGCCGTTTTGCACTGCAGTGAAGTCTTCAGACTTGAACTGGTCCAAACACCCAAATCCTTCTCTTCAGTTGTCCAGACGAGTTGATGGGACCCGAGAGTGTAGTTGTAATTAACAGTCTTTCCAATGTTTAACGCCTTGCACTTTTGGAAGTTGAATGGTAGTTTGTTTCTCAAAGACCAATCTTGCAATGTGTTTAGATCCTTCTGCAAAGTTTCACAGTCATCATTGGTACGTATGCTTCTCCAAAGCTTTATATCGTCTGCAAATAACATAATCTTGCATTTAACACGCTGGGGAATGTCGTTTGCGTAGATCAAAAAACAAAATCGGTCCGAGGACCGAACCCTGGGGCACTCCGCTCGTAATTTTGAATGGTTTCGATAAGGCGCCGTCAACTCTGACTTGGGCACTCCTGTCGCGTAAATAGTTTTCTAGCCAAGCAAGAAGTTTTCCTGTTATCCCGTGTAATTCAAGTTTCTGGATTAAAATACTATGATTGACGCGGTCGAAAGCCTTTGACATGTCTAAAAAGCATGCGTGGATGGAGTAACCATTGTCCACACACTCAGTCCCGTCGTTTAAGGTGAGCAAGAGGTTAGATAGACATGAGTGATGTTTCCTGAAACCGTGCTGTTCAGTCGCAAGCAGTCTATTGTTTTCGAGGTGATGGGTGATCTTCTCCGCTACTTAACTCTCTAGCACTTTAGAAATTACTGGCAACAGGGTAACTGGTCTATAGTTCGCAGCGTCAGATCGACTCCCGCCCTTGTAGATTGGTGTGATGATACCAGATTTCCATTCCGCGGGAACGATACTATTTTCGAGCGAAATTTGGGATAATGTGCTGAGTGGACCACACAATGAGGATGCGCATCGTTTGAGGATAAAAGGAGTGATTCCATCTGCTCCTGGTGACTTTGCGGTATTCAAACGAAGAAGTTTGAGCATGACACACTCATTGTTTATTGAGATTTCATTTAGTATTTCATTGGAAAAGCCAATCGAATGCGGCGTAAGATGCACTGATTCCTTGGGGCAAAACACTTTGCAGTAGTAACCTGCAAGAACATCGGCAGCCTAGAACGCAGTCGTAGTTAGACCATTTGGTGTGCATAGTGCTGAGATTCCTGGCTTAATTTTTGATGTAGTGTTAACGATCTGGTACAGGACTTTGGGGTTCCGCTCCATCATGGTCAGTAGTCTTGCCTGATGAGACTGCTTATCCTCGGTGATAAGAGAGGTGACCTTGTTCCTCAACAGACGATATGTTTCCCAATTATCTGGCATCGGATTGTGGACATAGTTTTTCCATGCATCGTTGCGTATCTTAATCCACTTCCTTGTGCGGCTTCTCAACGTGAAGGTAAATCGTTTTTTCGCTGTCTTTGGCACAAATCTGGAATGTAGGTTTATTTCATCACACAGCTTCTCTTTGAAGTTTACCCAAGAACGATGCACGTCCGTGGTGTCTGGTTTCCAGTCAGAAATCGTTCGAAGAGCATTGTGAAGACTTCAAATATCCAGTTGTAGTTTTGTTTTGTTGATGTCATTCGTTCTCTCAGCTTGACAAGCATAATCGAATAAGAGGACCAGGTGGTCGCTAGAACCCAATGGAGTTTCGTAGCTCAGATTTTCGACGGCATGTTCCTCACTCGTTAGTATTAGATCCAGGACAGGTGGCATGTTACCATCTCTATATCTAGTGTTATCGAAGACGTGGTTATAAAAAGGAATATCAAAGATCAGTTCTTGAAACGCATCGTCGAGCGAATTCGTTGAAAGAGCATTATTCTTCATCAAGTTTGGAAGGTTGAAGTCTCCCATAACCAGGAGTGGCGTTTGAAATCTGGCGGCCAGAAGTCGAATTTTCACCACTGCGCGTTTCAAACGCGACTCGATGTATCCCTGAGCTCAAAATATCCAACGCTAATTGCATTCACCCACCAAAAAGGGGAACGCCAATTGCCCATACGTGTGTATAAGGCATTTACAACTCTCGCCAAGGGTGTCGAGCGAGGGTTCTGCATGTTTCGAAGATTCGTGATTAACACTAATCGCGAATGCACTTCACCGTTCCACACTAATATTTGGCTGCTAATTTCACATTTCCTGTTACGCCCAAAACTAATCCTTTGAAAAAGTCAGTGAAGTAAACAATGAAAGGATGACATTATTCAAAATGGTCCATTTTTAATTACATTCGATGAAAAACGGACAACGGAAAATGCATCACTAATTATAATAATGCGCACAGTAACATCTCATTCATTTTTCAACAGGAGTGGAACCATTCTCGCTGCATTTAGCGAAGAATTCGCTGAAGCGCAACGAGAGCTGTTCGGGAAATCACCAAAAAATCTTAATTTCATTCATTTAATTGACCATATTTATTTTCATGTATGAGCTTATTGTTAAATACCGAAAAGCAAATCCCCAGCCGTATTTAAGTGTATTTCTCATCAGCTTTTATCGGATAAAGCAACTTAATGGCAGTGACATGTTCGCAGACACAAAATAATCTATTTTTATTTATATTATCTTCCCAATCTTCATAGATTCGTGAGGTAATGTATATCAGGAGAAGTTAGTGGAAAGAATGCTAACCACAAATTAAATTGATTGATATTAACGGACCAATTGGAGCACAGGAACGACGAGAACACGCGAGAATCTTAACCAATCACGGAAGATTAGGTCGCACGCAGCCGATAAAAGCGAGTGATGCACCCCGCCAAACTGCTTCGCAGGAAATTAATCATCAAGTTTGATGGCTCAAAGCTTGGCTCGGAGAACAACTATAGCGAAAATGTTTACTCCACACTTTTCAAGTGTCTACCGTTGCAAATATGTGAGCGCTGCGAGAGAGATTGTTCCTCCCAACTCGAAATAATTAGTCTCCATAAGAGCTGTGGAGCATGTAACAATCATGCTCTCATGATGTTCATCCATCGTCTACATCGACCGAGGAAGATCAACAACAACGAAAACATCAGCAACCATTACAATTTTAACACCAAAGTTGTGAATTATCTTGTATTAAAGGCATTTCATCATCATGTGGTCTGTACCTCTTGATCTTTTTGCAAAATCTGTCTCCGCTACAAGAAATAATATTTATGACACTATGTTACCCAAAATTCTGGGTGCCGATACGAGAAAACAGCGCTAAATTATGTTCTATCATATTCTGTAATACAATAAAGTATGTCTTCAAACTAATTTCTCAATATGAAAATGGAAGTTTCTTAAAGATATTTCCACATAACTAGGTATTTAATTTTTTTGTGAAATGGAGTTTGTGATAATTACTCACATATTTTTATACCTAATTATTCTTCCTTTTTGCTTTATATAAACAAACCCGTTGCATTGCCTTTCATAGTCGTTGTAGATATTGTCGGGTAACTGATGATCTGAATAAAATTATTCTGATTATCCGTTAATGCATCTTCGGCATATCATTATGTGTATGAAATGAACCCTGAATATTCTAAATGTTTAAAATTTACTCACGTTAACAAATGATTGAAGGTCATTTAAAAAGTAACAATTTAGAAAACAATTATTTTTGTAGCAGCCTTTGAGATGCTCCAGTCTGCACACGATGGCCAATCACTTCAATCTGATGAAAAGTCTGGAATCAGATTGGACGTGTGCGGGGTGTCTGCGATGGAAATGCATTCAAATGAGCATTTGTATTCATGATCATAGGTTTAAAACCTATATACATGTGTCTCGCCACATATGATTGAACAGGTTGGTGGTACCAGTATCCAGCAGCAAGCGTAATTTGTTTTCAATTCTCTCACTCTTTCAAGCGCGTGTGGAACCTGATCTTACCTGCCTTACCTGAAGAGAGAATATAGCGCAAACTCGGCCGTGGGATGTGTCTGATGGAAATGTATGCACATAAGCAAGTTAAAAAAACAATTATATAAGTAACAGCTTTTAGGATGCTCACGTCTGCACAAGATGCTTAATCGTTTCAATCTGTTGAAGGGTTATACATCCATCTCCAACCGGATTGGACATTAATCCATCAATTACGCAATCGGAAAATGTCAGATTCAATCAACATGAATGATTAATTTTCAATGCGATTAAACAATTCTTGAAAGGTTTAGTGTCCTTGGTGAACCTCAAGTTGAACAATTAAAAGAGAATAAAATGGGAGCAACAAAATTTTAGAATGAATAGAGGCCATTTCAGATTTCATCATCAAACTTTATTTAAACCTATGGAATACGTTATTGTCCTAAACGTTTTTAGGAAAATTAAATTTTGTATTATCGAAATTATTATTATAATCATAGATTTATCAAATATCATTAAATGCTTGCCAATATATTTCCTGAGATGCATTTAATAGATTCAGTTCTAGGACGTCGATACAGGCTCTCATATAAAATTAAAATCAAGACCATGAAATTATGCAACAAAAGCAAGTAGGAAAAAGTTACACAGCAGGATTATATGCAATACAAATTAAAGAAATCCAACGATAAATTTAGAACAAAAATGCTCATTTGCATGCATTTCCATCGCACACACAACCAGACTGGTTTCGTGCTGTTTGCACTTATCAGGTAGGGACAGTAAGATAAGGATCCGCATGCGCTTGAAACAGTGGAGGAATGGTAAACAAGGAGCGCTTGTATACCACTGTTAGTTACAGTTGTTACGACAAACCTGTCCAATGACATGAGCCCGAACACATGTACATAGTGTTGACACTCATGATCATGTACAAAAATGTTCATTTGCATGCATCTCCATCATCCACACATTTAGAATATAATTGATATTAACAGAACATGAATCATTGAACGAAAATTTGTAGAATATCAATGTATATTTATTACAATAAACATACTCTCATTCAGTTGCACTGTAAATTTTAAGTAAGGGAACGATATGTATTCACATTTAAATTTCTTAAATTGTCATCGCTAAAGCAAATAAAATGCATGCAACTGAGCATTTTTGCTCAAGATTGTTCTTCCCAATTACATATGTATTTTGGCACATGTGATTAAACTGGTTGGTCGTACAAGCCATATCTAACAGGGGCATACAAGCGCTACTTGTTCACCATTCTTCACACTGTTTCAAAACCATGCAGATCCTGATCTTACTGTCCCTACCTGATGAGTGCAAACAGGACGAAACCGGTCGTTGGGTGTGTGACGGAAAAGCATGCAAATGAATATTTTGTTTCATGGTTATGGGTTTAACCCCATTGTACATGTGTTTGGGCACATGTGATGGAACAGGTTGGTCGTACCAGCCTTATAAAACAGTGTCATACAAACGCTACTTTTTTAACAATCCTCCACTGTTTCAAGCTCATGCGGATCCTGATAGTACTGTCCCTACCTGATGAGGGAAAAGAGCACAAACTGATCTTGTGGTGTATGTAATGGAAATGCATGCAAAAGAGCATTTTTTGAAAAATACAAATATATTCTGCGTAACACGAAACTTAAGTCAAGTGATATCTATGGAATACTTTAGACTCTTGACATCGACCCTGCGAGTTGGAAAGAACTTGCTCTTGATCGCTCACTTAAGAGCATCGTGTAAAGCGTCGTCTGCAAGCTGTCAATAATTAACAACAGCTCTTCGCTGCTGAACGCAGCTCACGATGCGGGCATGTAACTGACGCCGATTAAACGAGTACTGCCTATCGCTTTGGGCGCTGCAGGAGAGATTGTTCCTTCCCAATTTGACTTTTTAGTCATCCGGAAAGCTGTGAAATTTGATAAAATCGTGCGATTGTGGAGTACATCTATGTTTGACATCGACAAACATGGGCCAACAACAACAACTTTATATAGCATCAACATTGAATCTTGATGGACGGATATAATTGTACAGGTTGGTCGTACCAATCTCATCCAACATTAGCACACGAGCGAAACTTGTTTACCATTTCGACACTGTTCAAAGTGTTATGCTCTTAATCCTACTGTTCCTAACTAATGAGTGTAAACAGCATGAAACCGGTCGTGGTGTGTGTAATGGAAATGTATGAAAATAATCATTTTATCACTAAAATTATGTTAACGGTGCTGGCTTTCTTCAATTGTTTTCAAACATAAAAGCAGATGGTGACCACATGAGGACTTCATGATTCGTTCAGCGACTTACTTACTTTACTTTTGTGCGGCTGGCTCCACGGGTGGATTAGCCGGCTTCATTGATGTCTCGGATCGCACCAGCCCACGCACGTCGATCGGAGGCGAGATCGTTGCAGATCGTGATCCAGTCTCGTTTCCACCTGCGAACTCCGTAGACGGTACGCAGACCCATTGAGACATCATCATGAAGTTTCTTGGGGGTAGTGTACAAGTGATGTCCCCAGCACCACTCGGTGTTTGTTCGAAATACACCCAAATTTAGTTCTTGCTTGCATACATGATTTACTAACATTTCCAACTGAACCACGTGGAACTCCTTTCATCTAATTCTTCCGTTATGATTTCCATAACCAATATATTAATTTTTCAATCAAGATTTTTATTATCATTTACAAATTCAGATTATAGCCCAAATATAATCGATTCAACGAGCTCAAAATGCACAAAATTAATTTTTAAGACAATATATTTGATGTCACCGACAGAAGTTACATGGTCGCGAAGTAATTTAACATCCCTACCAGGTAAGTTATTTCTTATGTGTTTTCTTTGTCAGTATCAATCGAAGCCACATACCGAAAACTAATTTGATTATAATGTAAAGAAATTTGAGTGGAATCGGTTAGAGTAGTTTTTGGGTAACGTTTCACTTCTGACCGTGTTCACTTGTATCGGATTGATTTGGATACACACTGTGAGGAAAATGGACCACTGATCCTGGTCATTCCCACGAGACGTGACACACGGTAAGCGTACTATAGGCTGTTTAGCGGTAAGGTCAAATAAGTGGTGGTGGGTTGACCGCTACTTAATCATGTTCCCTGTCTTAACTATCACCCTTGGTCTGACGAAGCTTCTGTGTCAGAAGTGAAACGTACCCAAAAACTACTCTAACCGATTCCACTCAAATTTCTTTGCACTATGAATACACGATCGGTCCCAAAAATATTCCAATCGATTGCTAATTTGATTATAAATCTAGTTGTACGATTCCAACTGGATATATTAACCTGTGATTCCGTAAAAGTTGTAGATTCAGTGTGAGTTTATTCTACTGAAAAGTTTGTGTATCGATTCACAATTATTTTCAGCTGCGATCCTACACACACTAACGCAAAAATTAACGTAAATCAATTGCCCATGTACGAAGAAAACGAACAATTTCGTTCTTCACCGGTTTATTTATAGATTCAAAATTTACGTTATTCCAATTGTTTTTTCCAAATCAAATTTTTGGTTTTGGCACATGATTTGAAATAATTCTGGAGAGCTTTTCGCGAAAAAATATTCTATAATAAAGAATATGGAGCAGACTAATAATGATAAAACTTTGATTTGCCGAATTCAACTGCGAAGGGAACCTCGTTTAATTACGAAGGAATAAGCTTAAGTTCATTTTAACAGAAAAATCATCTGTAGCGCCGTTTGTGAGAGCGTATTATCGAAATACAAATATCTGAGCACTTAATCAAATTACAATCTGCTCAGAAGAATGTCGCCTATTCTTAAATCCCGAAAAATACAGTGAACTTATTTTCACTAATCTGTCTGGTGTACGTCGGAACCAATTTGCAGTAATCATACTTAATCTAGAATTAAGTCCACAGACCTGACTAGAAAGAAATAAGTAAAGTAGATAGGCGTCACCATATACGACGACCTTACTTGGACCCATCACCTAAATTATCTATTGACTAAAGTTAGTAAGCTTTCATTTTATGCTTTTCATCTTTGTTCTCTGAGCATTAAGTATATTACCCCAAGTATATCGCATATTACCTGAAATTCTGTATTGTTAACTGGCTATGTTCCAGCCAAAGACGTTTTCCATTTCAAAACAATTTGTGCTAATCAAACGTTGCATCAAAATCATTTTACGCACAAGCTCTGTTTTTCATGAGGACAATCTTGAAAAAATCCTGATACTAAATATTTCCTCTCAAAATTAGCTTTTAATTATTATCTGCAATGATTATTTGCCTAAAGACTAGTTTAAAACCCATTATACTGCCTTCTAGAACGTCATCATATCGGAGATCATTTGTCAGAGTTGCTTCACGATATCTTTGTCAAAGATCCAAGATTCAAGAATTTATGGTCACAAAAAGCACATAGCTTCACAAATACCATATCATAGTAAATATTCGTTCAGGAAATAGATATAAAATGAACATGTAATGTCAAGTATAGTCAAGTTGTATAGTTACCATGAGTCAATACGCAGGAGTCGTTAAATCGTTATGCAACAAATAAGTATCCAAATTTCGAATAAACGTTTCGATGCTGGGGAGATGACAAGAGTTTCGGGGAGGGAACTCCAAAGGAGACAGACACGTACACAATAAAATTATCGACGACAGCTGATAACTGCCTATTAAATAATTACGGTGGTAATTAACCCGTTGATATCATGTGTACATATTCTGTGACTATTTTTCTTTCATGTGTATTTCACACATAATTTGTTGTGTTTCTTTTAACACTTGTCCGAAGCTGAAATTTCGTTCATTGTCCTTTTTCTTCTAAATGGAATTTCTGAGTTTCACAAAAGTTGTCAAGAAAAACCAAGACAAGTTTAGAAGAAAATTATGGCATTCATGCCAATTGCAAGAAGCGCTCTGATAGGAATACCGGCGATTTAATTCCTTAAAAAATTTTCAGTTATTTAAAATTTAAAGCAAAAAACGAAACAATTCTTCTACGAATAAACATATTTCTATGTTCCCTCACACATACGTCAAGACTGGTTTCGTGTCGTTTGCATTCTTCAGGTATGCACAAAACGACCAGGATCGGTATGACTTGAAAAAGTAGAGAAACGATGCATAAAGTCCGAATTTTTGAGTCACTTTGAATAAGGCCGATATCACTAATGTGTTCAACGAAAAGTATACATAATTCGCGTTTAGATACAGCTAAGCACATGAGGTTGAACAAAATATCTATTTTTGCATGCATCTCCATCACACACGTACACACCGTTTATCCAACATAGTGTCATGTTTATATACATAAGAAGTTATGCAAATGTTGAAAAACATATTATTGTCGATTGAGTTTAAATGTGCGTTTATTTGAGTACTAAATTAATCAAAATAGAATAAGATATCAAAAGAAAAGAAGGTATGAACTTGTAATTCAATGTTGGAGAAGGTTGACACGATCAACCCGTTCTATCAAATACATATGTAGATGAGTTTAAATCCATGCTCTTGAACAAACACAAGCGTCTGCATGCATTTCCATCAAACAAAACCACTACCGTTTTGTTTTGTTTTTGCTCATCGGGTAGGGCAATAGTATCCTGATTGGTAACGCGGCTAGAGGTGTAGTGGATATGGCACCGAATGAGTTATGAGAAAGTAGGATGAAACTCAGTGATAGCAACGCTGTGTGTATTCTTCAAATATCCACGTGAAGTAATAATTCTAATCAAGAAATCCCCGATAACATGTATTACTTGAAGAATTGACGGAGGGTTGAAATATGGAGCGGTTAGCCGTCAGATTACGATAAGAATTACAAGTTCACATACAACCGATGAAACTACAGTAGAACCCCAATTGCGCGCAAACAAATGTGTTTTATTCAAAAGTAATAATCGACAAAAAATTTATGAAAGTCAACGTACAAATGCTGCTCGAGGAAATGCCTGCAAATAACATCAAAAGTTGTTCAGAGTCACAGCGTACTGTGCATATACAGAGAGATTTGGTTTTGGAGCAGATTAATCTCGAAGTAATATTTTCTGGACAAAGAATGATCATCTTAATTAATAATGAGTTATATTTGCATAGTTTAATTGCATATTAGGCCGCCAGTGTTCGATCCCCATAAAATATCATTATATTATCATTCTCATAATCCAAAATAACAGTATGATTCAACAGAAAATGTAAAACAGATTAATTAACTAATTGCCGCACGCCTTTGAACCAATACGTTCGACATGAGCGCCCGTAATTGTTGCCATAGCATTTACATTAATAAATGATAATTATATTTTGTTTAGGGTTTGTTCAACTCTACACGCAAGAAGAAGGGATTGAACGGTTGCAAAATCAAATCAATTGAGAAACCATTTCGGTGCGTTATGGTCAATTTGGATACGAATTTTTGTTTAAATGCGGTGCAAGTCAGAGAATAAAAACAGAACATACTTTCATGAAAGCTCATTTGTAAGAATTGCCATCACACACGCTCACCGCGACCGGTATCGTGCTGTTGGCACTCATTAAGTAGGGCCAGTAATATCGGGATCTGCATATTATCGTTGTATTCGTGTGGATCAATCAAAGCTTTATTATGAAAAAGTTGATACTACACAACACAACAGGATTACGTTTGAATGAAGATGGAAAAATAGCAGTAAACAACGAGTAGAGTATATTGAAATTTATGGCTTGCGAATGATGTTCTTTTGCATATATAAGTTCAATTTTGCTTTAAATAGGCCGACAAGCAAAGAGAGTCCACCACATGTTGGGTTAGTGAATCTGTTAGTGACTCTAAATAAGGTTTTATTTTGCAGTCAAAGAGGTATCCAATCCGTCGAAAAATGTATAAGTTAGCCAAAAAATATCAATGGTAAATTATTTTGTAAAATTTGAGTTTTATACAGATTTTTGATTTTGTGATCTCAAATTCCTGTAGAAAACACTCACTGCGATATCTTCCTGAATAAAAAGATTGAGTTATGAATAGTTTACCCAGGCAATCATTTCACTATCGCCGTTTGTCGGAAACGTTTACGCGTTCTTGAATTATTAACTTGGGATAAAATGCATTTTAATACCTATGATCAGCCAATAATTGCAAATGATATTAACTTTATAAGATCAGCCTCGTTCGAACGCTTATGTCTACTCACCGGGTAACGACCTAACGAAATTTTTGTATCCACAATCGATTAGTTTAATCCAAACAAAAAGGTTTTGCAAAAGCATTATATGTTTGCTTACTTTAGCATCAAAACTTTCACTAAATTCTAGATTGTTCCAGGTTTGTTCGCTGGAATAATAATTTTCTAAAAGGAAACAAAAAAGTGTGTCAAGTAGGCAACATTTTCTGCATTGTTGTTCTTAAAGAATTTGCTGAAAAGAGTGCCAGTCACTATAACATCTCAAAGGAATTAGAATTATTGACCGATATTGATTGTTGCGGTCACAGAGCTCGCACAGAGTCCTGTGTTGTTTATAAGAAGAAGAACGACGGCTAATTCGAAAATTTTCGTAATTTTAGGTTTAGGCTAGTTTTAACAAATTACAAATAAAAAACACAAAAAATATTCTCAGAAAATATACAAATAATAAAAACAAGATAAATTCGACAGTAATTGTTCCATGTGACGTTCCATGTGTCTAATGTACCGTGAAGACAATGGGATTAATGACCTCCGATTGAAGAAATTCTGGAAGGAAGTATAATGTGTTTTGATCGAGTCTTTGAAAAGCTTGACTCTTAAGAAGATCCTTATGTAGCGGATAGTATTTATAAATGAACCATGCTTGCACAATTCTTTGAAATGCTTTAAATTTCTCTGCTTTTGATATGCATCTCCACTAAATAGCCCACGAACGTTGGAAGTAGACTCAAAATGTATTTTATATTTATCGTACGCAAAATTAGATTTCCTCATACACTTTTAAACTATAGTAAAATGTTCATTCCTTAACAGATAAACATAATATCAATGAAAATTGCACGGTGTATTCTCTAGACGATTATACTAAAAACACTCTATTATTAAACACGTAGCGCTTGTATGCCACTGTTGGGTAAGGTTGGTGCTACCAATCTGTTCAGCACATGTACCCATGTGATATCATGTGGACATATTCTGCGGCTATTTTTATTTCATGTGTAGTTCACACAGTATTCGTTGTGTTTTTTTTTAACACTAATCCGAAGCAGAAACTCCGATAATTTTCTAATAAATCTTTGTCCTTTTTCTTCCTAATGGAATTTTTGAGTTTCAGATTAGTTGAAGAAGTCTGGGATTGCCTGGTAATACAAATAAATATTGATTTTCGTAAAAACACGACAACTTTAACAGAAAATTATGACATTCATTTCAATTGCAAAAAGCGCTCCGATAGGAATATCAGCGACTTAATCCTTTAAACAATTTTATATAACGCAACACGTTTCAGAAATTTAAAATTATTATCTCAAATCGTACATGAATCGAATATCATTGCATGCTGGCCAATAAATCTACTGAACACAGCTCTCAGAAATGCATTGAATAAATTCAGTTCTAGGCCCTAGATACAGAATTTCATATAAACGCAAAATCAAACCAAGAAGTTATCCAACAAAAGCAAGCAGAAATAAAGTATCACAACACGATATTATTTAATGCAAATTGAAGTAATCCAACGATAAAGGTAGAACAAAAATGCTCATTTACACACATTTCTAGCCCACACAACCCACGACCGGATTAATGCTGTTTGCACTCATCAGGTAGGTACAGCAGAATCAGGATCCGCGTGCGCTTGAAACAGTGGGGAATGATAAACAAGTAGCGCTTGTATGCCACTTTTGGGTAAGGTTGGCGCGAACAACCTGTACAATCACATGAGCCCACACAACGTTAGACAGTGTTTGAAACTATGACAATGAACAAGAAATGTCTTTTGCATGCATTTAAATCACACACACACCACACGCCGGTTTCGGACTGTTTGCACTTATCACGTAGGGACAGTTGGATTACGATCCGAATGCACTTCAAACAGCGGGAAAATGGTAAACAAGTTGCGCTTGTTTGCTACTGCTGAATAAGGTGTGATTGTGGGCTCATGTGATTGCACAGGTTGGCTGATCCAACATTATCCAACAATGAAATACACGCGCAAATTGTTTACCATTCTGCCACGGTTTACAGCACATGCGGTTCCTGATCATATTCTCCCTACCTGATGGGTGCTTACAATACGCAACCGGTATTGGGATGTCATGGAAATGCATGCAACTGAGCATTTAAGTTCGCTAAAATCAATCATTAAAATGGAGTTTTGGATAGGAGATATTTAGATTGATATTGCGGTTTTCATGTCCAGAACTGTTTTGCATTAAAAATGAAAAACAGTAATTTATCAGACTGATTGTGTATGACTGTCTAATAAACTTAGATCATGTATTTAGCGTGCAACTGACACCGATCGACGGAGCACTGCCATCGTTCTGAGCGCTGCTGGAGAGATTGTTCCCTCCAATTGAACGGTTCGTTCATCTGTAAAGCCGTACAGCATTAAACTGACGCCAACAAAGTTTATGTATGGCGAGTAAATATGTAAAATCCTTTGGGAAATTGGCGTGAATCCAGAAATACAAATACTGCAAATTTGTTAAACGATATAATTTCAACGCAAGTTAGCAAATTCGTTAATGTAGACATACACGTTCTGTTCTAATCACGTTATTTAAAACAAATCAACCTTCAAATGTTTTTAAGATTTGCCTAATTTTTCACAACATGCAAAACATTTTAGTATCATTTATGTAAGCTAAATAATAGAAGCGATCAAAACAAGTTTTTTCCGGGTGTTTCTAGGATATTTTATGTAAATAAGCACCAAGAATTTATTGGTATTAATGCGATGAAACTAACCTTCAATTATCTTGATAAAATTTATTCAGAAATCTGGACAATGCACCATTCTGTAGCTTTGACTAATTAATAAAAATGTATATTTTTAAATCACTGATCAGGCACTGACCCATGCATATTTCCTGTCCTTAGAGCACTAAGCGTCAATGGAGATATGGCATTAACCACAAGATAGGCGTTAAATTGTTGCATTCACAGATTTCATATGTTAATGGTATCAATTTCATTCGTGTAGAGTCACATTCTTTCTTAATCCTATTTCGACGTCCGAATTCAAACCTGGTCAGTCCGATCGGATGTAGAATGTCATATTCGCTTTGTTGTCACTTAAAACAACAACGCATTCAGTTATAACTAGGCATTTGAAGAAACATATCGTTGATAATCATTATAGAATCATTGATTTCATATGTTATAAAGTTAGGTTCACTCTGTTGTAAGTGAGTAAGATTACTAATTCACCGAGCCCTGGTCCGAAATCAGTTTTCACTTTTATTCAATGCATATCAGTACAGCAAA
Organism: Atriophallophorus winterbourni; assembly: GCA_013407085.1. NCBI lineage: Eukaryota > Metazoa > Platyhelminthes > Trematoda > Plagiorchiida > Microphallidae > Atriophallophorus > Atriophallophorus winterbourni. Next base: position 67,330 of record JACCGJ010001475.1, on the reverse strand, counting down.
ATGAATAAAAGTTATTAAAATTTCCTTCTATGCCATTGTTGGCTAACTTTGGTACTTTGTTCTATGGCATGTTTGTGATGAAAATGCATGCAAATGATTATATTTTCATCATCAAGGTTTTGAACATCATCTAAATGTGTTTGGGCACATGTGATTAAACAGGTTGGTCGTACCAACTTTATGAAATAGTGACATAGAAGATAAACTTGTTTCCCATTCTCCCACCGTTTCAAGCGAATGCGATCCTGATATTATTGTCCATACCTAATGAGTGCAAACTGCACGCCCGCGGTATTATGTGATGAAAATGCATGCAAATGAGCATTTTTTTATCAAAATTTATTTTCAAACCTAAAACTTAGTATAATACGCTGAACCTAATCGTATGGTATCCACCTGATGACGGCAAACAGCCAGAACCGGTAGTGAAGTGTAATTTCGGGGGATGTGAGGAAAACATCACTTTGGTATAATACATATTTCGCATAAGGTAGCGTGCCTACTTAAGAAATTTTTAATTACGTGTTAATATCGGAAAATCGCTCTTCCTTAGTAACGGTAGTACTAGCTCAGACCGTTTATGACCTTAAATGATGTGTTTGTATTGATCCACATTTCCGTAAGCATGCAATTGGTTCATCCACAACGCTTAACCAATGAGGCTTTTGAGAAGTGAGTATAAATTAATCACGTTAATTAAACAATCGTAACATTTGCAAAACGACAGTGAGTTTCTTTTTGATAGAACATTAAAATTACAATTACTGCAGAAAGCTAATTGTCTGTGATAAAAATATATTTGCAAACATGTTTCACCTTACAACATGTGAACTTCTTCCCCGCAAACCTTCTCGTTTTAGACGAAATGTTAGACTTCAAATCGAAAAACAGTGTTGTACTGATGTTAGCTGATGTGATATGCACACCGAAAGACTTGAAAAATGCTGCTTATGGAAGTAGTACTGCAACGTGCTCTGAAGGTTGTGTGACAGATTATTTAAATCCGAATCAGAATGTATACACATAAAAAATCGTTGTTGACTATCAAATATCTCTATGTGATTCCTCATTTACGGACAGATTATAGAACACATCATCCAACTATTTTTATCGCGGTTAATGCTTAATAATATATGGAAAACATCTCTGTAAATATGGTAGGAGTGTTACCTTTACTCACATTCCGTTTTACACAAACAAACGTAGCAACATATAATGTAAGTGCAAAATACGTTCAGGTTTAAATTTGTGTTCAGATAGTGAACTGAAGATACGTTGTAAATGAATGCTTAATTGCAAATAGTCAAGTTAAATCATTTTCTATTAGGCGCATCAATTTTATAGAAAAAACAGCTTCTTGTTCCAACTAATTTGTTTCGAGAATAATATTAAGTTAGACTCCACCTTAATATTGATATGCATGTTGACGCTAAGAATAAGAACTAAACCAAAGAAAAAGTAAGAATTTGCTTAATTCGTGTACATGTATAGTCAGTGACCAAATTAAAAAATGCTAAAGAATTAGTCTGTAGCAGCTTTAAATCTCCCGCATTTCGTGATTGACTGAACGGCTATCAAGCCAGGAATTGAACAATTGAAGTTCTGGATTTTTCAGTTGTTAATATAATTCTCAAATAGAATTGTTGCACACTGATGTAAGATCAGGTTGTGTATTTGTAATATCCAATTTGATTCACGCGTTTAACTTTAATCGCATGTTTTAAATCTTATCATTTGACCAAACACGAGAAAACGAATTTCTTCCTTTTAACAGACAACTCAGAAAGATGTTTCGCGCATTCCTCTTCATAGCACTCGTGTGTATAGCAATTTCTAGACCGAGTTTGGCTAATCCCAACCGTCGTGAGTTGTGGTAACTTTAGAATTTTTGTATATGTTGGAAAATTAAAAAAAAACGTTTTAGTCTACTCGAAAAAAATTATATGTAGCAGTATAACTTTTATCTATGTTCAATTGCAATCTGGATGTTTTAAGTTCATTCAATTTTGCAATTCAAAGCAAAATAGTTCACGGTAGCAAACATTACGACCAATTGATAGTTGATGATAAACATTTTTTGGAAAAAAGAGCATATGAAACTTCTTTGCATATCTACCTGGTGTTGGTATATTTAGAATGCTTCGCTCAACCTCGACCGTGGATGTACATTACGATGCCAAGTGTTTTCATATATATATATCTCTCTTGAAATCAAATGTTCGTCAATAACCCATATTCTGTTTATGCCAACGACTAGGTGTGTTCAAGAATTAGGAATAAAGATGTTATGGTGAAAAAAGCAATCGCTTTACATAAACCATCAGTTGATTGCTATAATAAATACATAGGATACTATCGAAATTAAATTAAGGTGTTTGGCTTGTGTTGGTTCATATGGGATCGATATACATGGCCAATAGCGGAGTACTCTTTGATATAACCATCCATTTTTGATTAGAAATCACGGATCGTATTAGTGTTCACAATATCCTGTGATAGTGAATTCCACAGAAACCAAATACGCACAGATAAGAAATCACGTCTACCATTGAGCTTCGAGTGCGTTTTAGCATGATAACTTGAATGACCCTGTGTATTCCTTGGTAAAATTACTTCTATCGAATCGAGAAGAGGGTGATCTTCCATCCGTATTATTTTAAATGTTAGGATCATGTTGCTCCTTACAATACTTTGTGTAAATTCGGTCAATACCAGCATGGCAGTTGCCTCTTGGTATGGGATTTGCTGAATCTCATCAACTAGCTTCCTCGCTCGGTGGTAAATTTTATCCAGCAATCATATCTCTACACAGCCACGGTACCCAAACTTGGATCATGTACTCTATTGTTGGATGGATGTAAATATGTATAACGTTGAGGAGTGTTTTAAAAGAGTATCGCCAAATATTCTTCTAAAGATTCCCAAGATAGCGCTGGCCATATTGAAGACTTTTTGGTAATGAGTTTCAGATTATTAGTAATTCAGATATCAAGGTCCTTTTCAGCGCTGCTCCAATTCAAGTTTTCATGACCAACATTATATTTATGCTATTATTCCGGCCTAGACGTAACATTTTACATTTCCGTATGTTGATATAAGATAGATTGCCAGCGCTGCGGGAGATATTGTTCCTCCCGAATCGGATTGTTTAGTCATTCAAAAGCTGTAGAACATGAAAATTCATGCGATTATGATGTACATCCATGGTCCACATCGACCGAAGGAGGCCAACATGTTGATAGAAATCTGATTAAGTGGAGACAGTTCTCTTTAGATTTTACAAAATCAACTGCATGATTGGCAAACAGCAGGTAACTCATTAGCACATCCTGTACCTTGGTTTGTGCTCCAATGCGGTTCAGGTTGAAAAGCTTGCCATCACATCTGTTTTCGTCGTGAAAGCATGCTTCAGAAGCGGAACAAAATAACTGCTGAACGGCATGGGAGCTTGAACAGACCATTTTGTGACGCCTCGGCGAATTTGATGCGATTTTGAACTGCAAACGTAGAAATTTTCTGAGCCCTCCCTCTCTTAAAATGAAAGAAAATAACTACTTTAAACAGTCTGTGAAGACAGCCTATTAGATCAAGCGTTTTGAAAAGACCCTTTCCGCTGGCATAGTACAATGCCTTAGTTAAATCAATTAATCAGCGTATAATGGTATACGCTTTTCTCAACATTATTCTTGAAGTTTTCTCAGTGAAAATCTCATGACTGCGATAATTTCCCCTGTGGAAGCCACATTGAGATAGTCAATAAATTATATCAGCTAATTCTTGTACCCGTATCGTTGAATCTTCAGTAATCAATTTGTCTACATCACTTAACAGAGAGAGTTCTCGATAATTCTTGCAGTCAGCCTCGATCACCATTATTCCTATTAGCTGTATAAACTTATGTCTTTTATCTCTTTTGTGGGACTGATTCCTCTAGCAATCAATGAAGAATGGACCTATAAATTGGCGGCATTAAAGCTGTTTTAAATTGTTTTATTTTCTGACTTGGAATTCCGTCGTCACCAGTGGTTTTCCTTCTGTTGATTGCTCTATCGAGCTTACTTTAATTTTAAGCGCGATTTAAATGAATGTCTCCGTGATGGAGTAAAGTTTTGATACTCCGTATACCATTTTTTCTCTTTATAAACATATGTTTTCAATTTATCACGACTTGGATCATGCAGTCAAAGATCTGTAGTTGACTGATTACTACAATGACGTCACACAATGGTGGAAGAAAACGCACAGAATAATGAAGATTTTATCGCGGTAGCCAAAACGTGCAGAACGGTACAGAAGAGCAGTCATGTAGCACGAGCGAACGGAAGATGTATCAAGGTCATTGTTTTTAGGTCGTGTAAAACACAGTTGTTACAGATGTATCAGAGACAATCAAAATGCACAGGTACGAGGACGAGTCATATTTGTACTTAATAAACCTTAATGCTGTAAAAAGTATTTTATTGTGACAAGATTTTTATTACTTCTAGCTTAATGTGGTTGCAAGAAATTTCTTTAAATGTGTTTTCATTGTCGTTCATTATAGCATCTGATTGGTACCCAAGCGGTGACGAAAGAAACAGCGATTTACCATCTTTTCAGTCACGAAACAAACGATACATCCGTTTTGGGAAGCGACGAATTTACCCGGACGACTTCGAACTCCCTCCACAGCCAACTGAATTTATTCATTTCGGATAACAGAATGATGCCGCCATTTTGTTTGTGAGAACATTTAATTCGAGAATAAACCACAATTATTCTGGTTTTATTGTAGGTGTGTTCAATTCAGGAAAGGCTAATACTTTGACATGTCGCTTCCGAATAGAAGGGAAAGAAAAAAGAAAGAGAAAAGAAAGTTTTTAATAAATCGGTTAAAGCAGGTTTTTTTGTAAGATTTCGCCTTTGAAAACAGAAACTTCGTCAGACCAAGTGCGTCGGTACGCAACGTGTTCAGGTTTAAATGGCATTTGCTTGGTAAATCTTGAGTTCTCTAAGATAGACAGTCGAGATCAAGACAATTGGTCACACACCCTAAATGCTGTGTTAATCCCTACTTTGTTTATTTTGTGTGCACGTGTGAGCAGCGTCCGCTGATCCACTGCTCACGTAATCCATGTGCGCACGTAAATCTTGATCCGCTGCAGAACCGAAACACCAGATTGTTGAGATATCCGCCCCATCCAGCTTGTTCACCGACAGCCCTTTATTCAAAATTGTTCGAAATTTACGCTGCAGTCTAGCGTTTAAATAAGCACAGCATTTCTCACATAAAAAAGATAATCGAAGTTGATGTATTCAACGAGATAAATTTGACCGTAATTGTTACTTTTGACGTAGTTATCTTGAAGCAAATGAGATAAATGTCCTCCAGTATGAAGACTTTCTGCAACGCAGTACCATTTGTTTTAATCAAGTCTTTGAAAAAGCTTGACTTTTAAGAAGATCCTCATATAGCTTGTGGGAATTATCATTCAGAATGATAAATATGACAATGATTCTGTTAGGCTAAATTAAGCGTTCAACAATGTTCAATTTCCTTGACATGTATTCAGAATTTGGATATCACGTTTTGTCACAAATATTTGTGTAAAAAGGCTGAAGTGTATCTCTAGTGGTTGATACGATATTAAAATGTGCCAGCATCGCTAATAATTGTACCTCATTAAACTAATTACCGAAATTCATGAAAGATTATTTAAACTCTACATGTAGCGGCAACTGCATTGACAATCTCAATGTGTATTTATCAATCCATTTGTTCCTGCGGAGGAGGATACATTGGCCATTTAAGCGAATGGTCGGACATCACCTTAGTTGGTTAAGCAAAGGCTGTTCAAAGAAGTCGAATAGCACGATTCTATCTCACTTGATTGACACGGGGTAACGAGTAAAGCCTGAAAAGACGTTCTCAGTCGTTTACACTGTTCCCCATAACGATTCTCGAACGTGTCTGCAACATCGTGCGGACAGCTGATGCGATTGCAATGAAAATATTTAGATCAAATCTGAGTGAAAACCTAAAAAATGTTTCTTGACAAGCAGTTGAATGTTTTGAAAAGCTTAGTCTAATTTTATACTTCGGCCTACGTTAATCCCACTATCGTAACTAAACATAAAGACCATATTAGAAAAAAATAACTTCGAAACGAACGCTCTACTAATATTTTTTCAGGGTCAGCTTGATTAGTCAAATTTACCCACACAGGTGTAGACGGTTTTAACCCACCTGCTCAAGAAAAATATTCATTTGCTTGGAATTCCATCACACGCACAAACCCAAGATCGGTTTCGTGCTGCTTGCACTCGCCGATACTGGCAGTATAATCAGTATCCGTATGCAGTGAAGTATAGTTAAGCATGATGTGAACTTGTAAGCAAACCTCCGATAAAGCTAGCACAGCCAACCCGCTCAATCGCATTTGCTCACACAAATGCATGGGGTTAATCTCATGCTCGAAACATAAATCTGCAATTGCATGCATGTCTATCAATTAAGTCCACAGATTTAACCCCATCCGAATGTGTGTGGCAACATGTTAGTTAATAATTTGCACATACCAACCTTGTCCAACAGTGGCTTACAATTTCAAAACATTCTATACCGCTTCTCCATGGTCTCAAGTTGTACGGATCCTGATAGAGCTGTTTCAACGTGATGGGAGTAAATAACACGGAATAGTTGTATGGTGGTTTGTGATGGAACTGCATGCAAATAGAGATTTTTAGGGTTTATTCTTTGTAAAATTGTTAATATACATTTAGCCTGATGGAAACATTAAGATGCGGTCTGGAATCAATAACACTTTTAGCGCAGCTCACGGTGAGTTCAATGTAAAAGATTATTTTTGGTAGTCCACATGCATCACACTGAATTCCGCTCAAACATTTTGTTTGCCCTCATGTTACGATGACAGCAAGCAAATTCTTGGAAGCGTTTTTACGCCGTGACAGCTGCAGGAAAGATGTTTTCAGCGAATTCGACGGTTTAGTCATATGAAAAGCTGTGGAGCCAGAAAACGTCATACGCTTACGATATTAATTCATGATCGACATCGGCCGAAGGAAGCCCAATTCAACAACATTAACAACAACAACCAATCAGAGTAATGTGTTGCTCACATCCACATCCCTTACACACCACTTCGGGTTTCTGGCTGTTTGCCGTCGTCGAGTGGAGACAGTAAGATCAGGTTCGGTGAGCCTTGAAACAGTGGATTAAAGGTAAACAAGGTTATACTTGTATGCCAACTGTTATGTAGGGTTCGTACAATGAACCACGATGTTCAGACACAGAATCACAAAGTGATTCTTGATCTAGCCCTCGAGGCACCTATGGACGACCAAATTAATGTGTTGATCACATCCCCATCCCTTACACACCACTACCGGTTTCTGACTGTTTGCCGTCGTCAGGTGGAGACAGTAAGATCAGGTTCAGTGAGTCTTGAAACAGTGGATTGAAGGTAAACAAGGTTATACTTGTATGCTAACTGATATATAGGGTTCGTACAACGGACCATGATGTTCAAACACTGTTTCAAGGCTCACTGAACCTGATCTTACTGTCTCCACCTGACGACGGCAAACAGTCAGAAACCGGTAGTGGTGTGTAAGGGATGGTGATGTGAGCAACACAATACTTTGGTCAGCCTTAAGCGCCTCGAGCGCATGACCAATAATTACTTTGTGATTCTGTGTCTGAACATCGTGATTCGTTGTACGAACCCTATATAACAGTTGGCATACAAGTATCACCTTGTTAACAACCAATCAGCTTTTAATGTTTAATGAGAAAATCAGCGTCATAAGCAGATACAACAATAGCGGTAAGATAGCTATTACGACGAAATAAAATCTTGCTAACATTTTGATGCAGATTTAACAAAGAAATCTATCAAAGCTTATTATTAACTATCCTCAAGATAACTTTCGCAGCTCAAATAATTTTATCGCAATTCAATGTATCTAGCAACATTTTCCAAATATCTAGGTTAGGGACCGTTCTACTTCATTTAGAATATCCTTTTTATATGATCAGACATCAGTTTTTACAAACTTTTCGAATTAAATTTAAGTTCAGCTTTCTATTTCTCACAAAATTCGTAGGCGGTAAATGGATATTTGCACTTACAACGATAAGTTTCCATTTTAATTGCACATAATCTCGGTAGGACTGATAGAGAAAGTTCTTTTCTCCATTTTAGCGCAGAGCAGTAAAGTTGATAAATCGAATGAAACAAGGTACTATTCTGTCATATTTAATTTTATGATGTTTGGAGGTCGAATCATACACACCGTTATGGTGCAGAATTAGGATTCAACACTATTTGGAGTGCTCGTACACACCACACCGTTCCACACCGATTGGTCATATAAAGTTTGATCGTGCCAATCTGACTGACGATGGCAATCAAGTATAACATTATTTGTTACCTTTTCACTGTTTCAATGCTCCCTGTTACTTATCTCATTGTGTGTACTTGACGAAGGAAAACTGCCAGTGATGGATGTGGAGTGTTAATGGCGGGGATTCGAGCACTCCAAAAAATGATCATTCTCATGACTAAGATGCACTGTGTGGATGGCTCTCTCAGTTTTGGCTTCTTGTGATTATCAGTGGAATTTAAGTATAAGATTAAGCATATTTCAACAAATGCGAAACGGCTTTCGAACCAATAGTTCGAAACAAGCACTTTTCCGGTTGTGTGACAGTGCATAGAACGTTTTATTCACATAACCAACGTTTTCGTTAAACTTGTATATCATTCTCTCCAAGGCATGCGTATCCAGATCATAATGCCTATACCTGATGAGTGTTAGAAGCGAGCAAATAGTCGTGATGTTATGAAAATGTGGAATTTTTAGTGAACAAATTTTAAAAAAACCGTCTCAAACTAGAATATCAAATATGCGTTGCTGAATCTTGTTATTCTGAACATAAAAGTCAAGATTACTTTATGCTGAAATGTTTATATAAAAATAAGTTTTGTTTTAGATAATGCTCAAATATTTTTATTTATTGAATAATTCGAATATATGTATCTCAACGATTTAATCTTTCGATAGTATCTTGAAATAACTATTTTCTGTTGTAAATAAAAATGGCAAGAACTTCTTGTGAGTTACGAGAAGAAAAATAATTTCAATTATTTATCAAGCAGACAGATCCTTAGGTCTAATTCGTATATGTTATTTGAATTGAGAAACTCAGAAATTTGTCAATCTTTACACGAATTTTTCATTCACGGTTCGGAACGGTCGTGTTTGAACATTGATTGAACATTACCATATTCTTCCATGACAAAATCACCAATAATAATGAGGTGCTCGGTTTTTAACCACATACGTGAATTATGATAATTAACCTTATCTGCATGACATCTGTTGGAACACTCAAAGAAGTTACAGGTATGATTTAGTTTCCGGCACATTTGACTGTCTGGAACCATCACTTCTAGTCCTGAGACAGGAAAAGCGATTCTTGTCAAACGATATTCACTTTGATTTGACATAACAACATTTAGCTAAAGAAACAATTTTATGTAAATGCATCACAAATGAGCGCCTAGTGAAAAAAGATATTGCTGGATTTATTCTGCTGTTCGTTCTATAAATGAAAATACACATAAATAATTCGCGCATTGTAGTTAAATAATTGCTACTTTGTATATTGACAATGAGCCTCGATCAAATTGTTAATCGATATCGCAAAAGAGGTCTCGTTTATTCGCGTGTAATCTTGATGACCTCCGGAGAAAGCGTGCGAAATTGGATAAGGTCAAAGCTCGTTTATGTTTTGTTGCAAATAGGCGTGTCCTAATGTAGAGAGAGATAAGTTAACACATTTTCGGTCAGAAGGTTTATTGTGTTAATTTTATTCACGCGCACAAATTATCTACATAAGAACTGGTTGTAGACGTCACAACATTCCCGCACATGCTATCAGAGTTCCTGTTTATTCATAAATAATCTCTAGTCATCTGGCTTGCCTACGACATCTTGTCGTCACTTTTCATCGATTATGAGATTCGGCCACTTCGTTTACTTCTTGACTTATCCGCTTTGAGGCCGTTCGACCGGAATTGATGCTCAACCGAGCGCCGGAGCTAGCGGTTGTGATACCATCTAGTACGGTTGCCGTTCCACTCACTAAACCATTAATATTATTTCACGCAAACGACAGGTGTTTGATGGTAAAAAAAGAGATTATTCAATCTTTCAATAACATGAACAAGTGGCAAGTTATGTTCCACAGGTAAACATTATTCATGAAAAAATGGAATATGGAATTTAATTCATTCATTTAATTTTGGTGCTCATATCCCCATTCCTCACACGCTAATACCGGTTTCTGTCTGTTTGACGTCATTGGATGCAGAGAGTAAGATCAGGGTCAGGGATCATTAAAACGGTGGTTTAGTGGTAAACAAAGTTGAAATTGTTGTTGATGTTGGCCATCTTCGGTCAATCTCGACCATGGATGTGCATCACAATCACATGAATTTTCAAGTTCTACAGCGTTCGGGAGGAACAATCTCTCCCGCGACGCTTGCAACAATAGTCAGAACTCGGTTGTAGGGCGTCAGTTGCACACCGGCGGCCTTATCTACGTTCAGCAGGCAAGAGCCGTAACTGCTCCTCCCCAGCTTGCAGACGACGCTTTACACAATGCCTCTAATGTGAGCGGTAAAGAGCATGTTATTTTAACAACTCGCCGGGTTAAAGCCAAGAGTTTTCATATCTTTTTTGCAAACGTCTTTGCACCGCAAGTGCGGTCTGCTCAATGGTCGACTTCCTAATTGCAACTCACCATGAAGTAGATCTTTCGGAATACGACCATTTTCCATTCTGTAGACATGACCAAGCCACCGCAGGCGGCGCTGTCGTAATAGGGTGAACATGCTCTGCAAACCAGCTTTTGAAAGCACTTCATCATTAGTGAGTTTGTTTATCCACGATATATGCACGATATGACGAATGATTTGTAGATGGAAGACATTTATCTTTCATTTGTATCTTGCGTGGATGGTCTAGAATTCACTGCCGTACAGTAAACCATTTAGTACGCATGCGATGTATACCATCACCTCTGTTTTACAGTCAACTTGCGGTTGTTTCAAAAACGAGAGTTCAATTGCGACAAAATGTCATCTGATCTTCCAATCCGCTAATGTATCTCCTTGTCTAGCGAGAGGTTATCCGCAATTGTTAAACCCAGATATGTAAAATAAGGTACTGATTCAAGCTAACAGTTTAGAACGGTGATGATTGGAGTCGATATAATCCCTTGCACGAGGACTTTGGTCATGCTCATGCTGATTGTTAGCCCAAAGTCTTTGCATGCCGACGAAAACCAGTACATTAGCGAATAGAGTTTCTATTGGTAGTGAGCAATAAAGACTGCATCAGAGGCAAACAGCAGGTCACGGATTAGCACATCCCGTGCCTTGGTTTGTGCTCTCAACCGGTTCAAGTTGAAAAGCTTGCCATCACTTCGCGTGCATAGGTAAATGCCTTTTGTCCTCGTCCTGGAAGCCTGCTTCAGAAGCAGAGCAAAGAAAATGCCGAACAGCGTGGTAACAAGAACACAGCTTTGTTTGACGCCTCGGACAATTTCAACGGCTTCAGAACTGAAAACGTTAAAATGAACTGAGTCCCTCATGCCTGAGTGGAACAAAATAACGAGTTGGAGCATTATTTGGGGGCGGCCTATCAGATCAAGCATTTTGAAAAGACCCTCCCTGCTCACGTAGTCGAATGCCTTCGTTAATTCAAAAAAAGTGTATAATGGCATACGCTCTCCCTGACACTTTTCTTGAAGTTATATCAGGAAGAAGATCATGTCAACGGTTGATCTTCCATTGCAGAAGCCACGTTGAGATTCGGAGTAAATTCTATTAGCTAAAACTTGTAGCTTGATCTGTAAGACTTTAGCAAACAATTTGCCTACAACATTCATAAGGGAGATTCCTCTGTAATTGTTGTAGTCGCTTCTATCACCCTTATTCTCAAATAGCGTGATGACCTTTGTGTCTCGCATCTTTTGTGGGACACACTGCTCCTGCCAGCACTGAAGAAGCCAATGGTGAAGAGGTTGTAATAACGCTGCTCTACAGCATTTAATGAGATCAGGTGGAATTCCGTCGTTACCAGGGGCCTTCCCATTTGCTAAGCGGTCGATTGCCCTATTGATCTCATCAAGTGTTAGTGGGTATCTGGTTATTCATTGGGCAGCAACCTCTCGACATTTTAAAATACATGCGGTAAAACCATACTGCCCCTAGAGTAGAGAGAGGAAAGGTGCTCAACCCATCTTTCCATCTCTTGAGTTGTACTTTTATGTCACTGTTTTATAGGGTTCTTACGAAGAACTAAGATGTTAAAATACAGAAACACAAACTGATTCTTGGTCGAGCATTCATGGTGCTAATAAACTAGCAATATATTTTGGTGCTCACATCCCCTTACCTTACACACAGCTACCGGTTTCTGGCTCAATTTCATAATTTGTGAAAAAACAATTCAAGGCAAACGATTCTTACTTAAATTTTATTAAAAATTAGAGGCACTTTATTTAATTAGAAAACGATATCTTGCGGAAACAAATTATAAAACTAGAATCTGGACAAATATCCAAGGAAATCACTATAGTAAGAAAAAGGTAATGGTGCGCACAATAGATTTTTGGGATATCAAGGCGGTGGTTGAAATGAACTTTGGTGTGAAAAAGCTCATTTGCATGCATTTTCATCACACACACCCCACGACCGCTTTCGTGCTGTTTGCAGTCATCAGGTAGAGACAGTAGTATCAGGATCCGCATGCACTTGAAACAGTGGAAGAATGCTAAACAAGTTGCGCTCGTATGCCACTGTTGTGTAAGGTTGGTACGACCAACCTGATCAATCACATGAGTCCCCACTCATGTAGACTGGGTTTGAACCCATGTCCATGAATAAAAATCTCATTTGCATGTATCTCCATCACACATACACCCGGTCGTGTTTCATGTGATGTAACTGCATGCAAATTCAGATTTTCGTGAAAAAAGTCTCATTTAGTTGGCAGTGATACCGTCAAAATGAATTAGAAGTTGGGTCACCTATTTCTCCTATGGTAGAAAATATATACATGAAGCATTTTGATGGAAAAGCTCTAAGAAATAAAGCCTTGGACCAAACTATATGGTGGTGATATATTAGTCATCGTAAAGTTTGATATATTTATTCGAATATATTCGGAAGAAAAAATCAAGGTCACAAATGAATTTGGAATCATGGAACAAAAACCCGTGCTTGGTCTGTCTCGCGCAACAGTAAAACACAAAGTTAAGAGGACATTTAATCGTGAACCAATCGATACGGATGAGGCTTTAAAATAGACTCCAGCGCATACAAGGAATGTATTTAAAATTGTAGTGAAATTGCTTTTTTACAAGATTAAAGATGTTCACCTAAATGTTACAGATGAAAAGCGAACTCATCAAGAAATTGACTCCTACAGGCTTTTCAGGGTTATACTAATAGTTTGATCGAATGTCAACTGAACCTAGGAAAACATTTTTCATATGTAAAGTAAGAAGCTTGGCGAGCAACGTTCCAGTGCTGTATTTCAAAGTACCTACAAAAGAATAATTAGAATGCGCAAACGGATCTTGATCTTTCTGTCCCTTCATGATGAGTGTAAACATCACGAAACCGGTCGTGAGGTGTGCTCGTGATGGAAATGCATGTAAATGAGCGTTTTGAATAATTATAATCATAAGTCACGCATATTTAATTGTAACGCATTGGAATTAAAGGTTTCGTCACTCCTAATTTATGCATCTAGAAGAAAAAACACTACAATATTGTGCAGCGAACTGCTTTCATATATTCAATTTCAAATGATATTCGGATGTTTATACTTGGCGAGCGTCTACAAGTACTTTTTCCAGCATGAGCTAACAAAGAAGGCGACACGTAAAGCCACCCCATTACTGCAGTGAATATCCAACACTTGTCCGGGCTTCAGCCCTAGCAGAACACGTTCTGGATGGAGTTCCTAGCATAGAGTTGATCAAGCGGAATTTCTACGATTTGGTGATGTGGATATCTTCAAAATATGGAGTCAGAATATGTGGCGGATAAGGATTGAAGTTCAAGACGTCTAATGTGCACATGGATTACGAAAACAGGGTTATCGCTCTGTGCATGTTAGTCACACCTGCAAACAAGCAAAACACTTACATGATTGCACGGCATGCAATGGGTGAACTAATTGATCTTGATCTCGCTTGACTACCATAATTTGGTCAGTTAAATGCGATTTAAGCCTGAAACTGCATCGTACAGACATTCTTGGGCTGTTTTGTAAGCGGAACGTTGCAAAAATATGCTCCAACTTATTCATTGCTAACTTCCTTTCCATGACAATGTATTCCCAATCGGTCTCAAATATATTCCGTTATCTTGTCAAATTAAAAACTAGTTTCCTGAGGGTGAATGCTTCGGTCAACCTTGAAAGTTTCGCTTATTTATTTATTGGTGCATTATAGAATAAATGCGGATATACAAGGATAAACTGTCGTGCAGCTTACGACGTGCATGTATCTTGATTGCAACATGATAATTTTCAAGCACAAAGAACTTGAAATGATTCACTTTTATGCTGATGCCAGTAAAATTTATTATCTACTAATGGCAATCATTAGCACCCACGACGCAAGGCTTAAGTAACTGGCTATTATTAATTTTCAAAATATATCTTGTTGTAAGCTGAGCATTTGCTCTTAATTGTTTTGGCGTCATATTTCGCAATCTGATCAGCCATTTTATGAACATTGGCATATATGTATTATGTATTATTATGTTTTGTTGAACGGAATCAATGTTGATTGTTTAAATTTGTTCATTAAATAATTCCTCAGAGCTACTCGTCTACAACACCTTTACCATATACTATTTTATAAATTTATTCTAAAATTACTTCAAACATTAGAATATATATATATATATATATATATATATATATATATATATGAGCAAGAAACCTTCATAATTAATCTCAATGAAATCGTAGGCCTCATATCCTACACCGCAAAAGGGATATTATCTTAATAGCCCGTAAGGTTTCAATCAAATTTGGCTTTTCTTTTTGAATGAAACTTGGCAAAGCTTTTCAGTTATTTGAACAACTGTTTTAGGTTGATGTAAAACACTAACATTGTCATTTATATATGAATTTAAATTTAAATTATTGTAATTCTGTATAAAAATCACTAAACTTGCGAGACATCGATGGTAAATGAGTTTGGCCGGTTGCCTCACTCAATAACTGAAGACAATTTGGATGATCAACTCGGTGGATATATCCCTTAATTTCTGACGCACAATCTAAAGATGTAAGGGTTACGAACACTAAAAAACAATGCGACGTTGAAAATGCATTTCATTCGTGAATTTTCCATACATCGTGAGCATTTATTGCGTTGCATTTACAATCATGACTTGTTCAGTTCCGTGCAGTAATTTAACTTAATAAATTGGAATCAGAAATTATTAAATCTAAATCAATTATTAAGATTATTTTCTTCCTAAGCAACCTTGGGATCTGTGGTTGGTAATGGATATTACTCTTTTGAAAAATCCACTGCCCTGTGGTACAATACTTTTTAATGGATTTTATAATAATTCATACGAAATACACCTAATATGTCAATGTTTGCTTTCACCCTATTACAGACCACAAAGGGGAGACCCAAATTTGTATTTGGACAGTACACACAAAATCAACACATCCATGAAGACAAATAACAAACTTCTCACATTAAACACAACTGCGTGTTCACCCAATAAGTCATATTCAACGACGTACCATTGCACGACTGTGCAATAGTTTAACTGCTCACGTGATGCTAACTGAACCACTGACGCATTTTAGAAATCATTTGAGGCTTACATAAAACAGTATGGTCTGTTTTTGATGATGATACTTAACAACATTTCCTGAAATTGTTTTGCAATCAGACTCGATTTGGATCATATAAATCATAGCTCTTTTACCCGCATATCATCTATCAATAACTCCTTGAATGTTGGTTATGGTAAGACATAGCATTCTATTGAGTCATGCATTTTATTGGTATTTCGTATACTTTGGTAAACGATGTACAAACATCCACGCAAATTTAAAGTGCAGTTTCACAAATTCTTTCATTCATCTCAGTGCCTTTACACTCGTGGAATTATAGAGTTTCTTTATAAAAGGTAGAGGTACGTTTCAAATTTTAAGTTGGCATTTATTTTGGCATACAATTAAGCCAGGATTTTTAAGATTAGTTTGATTGGTTCTACGAAATCACCAGGTTGGTCAAATTAATAATTCTTAATTTCTCTCTTATTGAGATGAAGATGGATTTATTATTAAGCTTTCGCTTGCAATAAAGTTAGAAATATCTTGTTAGATATTTGGGGCAAAATTTTTTGTTCGCTTTCAAATAATTTATACATAGTTCCTTCATTATCTGTATAAAAAATGTAAGTGCGGTTAGTCAATGTGATACGA
Organism: Atriophallophorus winterbourni; assembly: GCA_013407085.1. Taxonomy (NCBI): domain Eukaryota; kingdom Metazoa; phylum Platyhelminthes; class Trematoda; order Plagiorchiida; family Microphallidae; genus Atriophallophorus; species Atriophallophorus winterbourni. The sequence goes on along the minus strand of JACCGJ010001475.1, from coordinate 50,785 downwards.
TATAGATCATTTCACAGGAACATTGTAAGGTGTAAACAGTGACCGAATATTCAATCAAATGTAATCAAGCGTGTAATTTCAAATAGCATAAGAGGCTAGTTTATAAAAGCTCACTAATTTGATATGAATATAACATCATAGAAATGTAGGAATTATGTAATTTTGAAATAATTCCTCAATAATTACAAACGTATGTTTATATCCATAAACGTTTTCCGTCATGATTCCGTCTGCCGTTTTGTTTGAAACAACATAAATCACACTGGCACGGACTTTGTGCGAACGTTTGACGAAACCCACCTCGTGACGAACCCCAAATGACAAGGCTTCTAATTACTTATCTCGCTTCTCTCTTCCTTTTCAGTAAACTAGATTGCTCCGATTTATTTCAAAGGAGCTATAAGATGGAGAATATTATATAACCGAAAAATAATAATTGTTCGTGGTAACGTAACGCGAATCGTTCACAGGTATATAAGTCTGTATTTTAGTACAGATTTTATGCACGTGGATTTTCCTACATTCTATTATACTCTCATTATAAACTTCGAATATGTCACACTTTGAATACACCGTTACCAGAACAAAACTTTCATTTTTCAGGTCTGCGAAGAAAATAATGAAAGATTTGCAATTAGATATCGATGGTTGATTAATCCATGTAGAGTTTTTTTTCGTTAATAGAAATAATGATTTGTGTGGCGAGTGTGTGTCAAATCATTTCTAGATGGTTAGGTATTCCTAAACCTTTTTTACTACAAAATTATAGCGTATGAATGAAACAAGGAGTAAAATATTAATTTAAAATTAACTGAAATCGATTAAATAATCTTTTAACGACTTTGGAAAAGATTTGATTGTTCGGAATTACAGAAATATAAGACGCTTGTTTTCGTAATTCTGTAAAAATTAATTATATTGATTATGTATATTTGTGGAATGGATAAATGCAGTCTGTTTGTTTGCTAAATAAGCTACACCTAATAGCTAAATAAAGAAATCTAATCGTCAGTTTCATTTTGAGCATATTCTAATCTGAACGGTGAACGCGTTATTCAAGGTGAACTTAATATAGCAAAAATGTTTTGTCATTACGTCGATGTTAAAGATACTGGTTTCAGTAAGTTTAATGAAGATACACAAATTTAGTCATGCTTCGAGTTCGAAATTTCACCAATTTGTTTTATATTTAAAGCTCATAGCTGTACAACAACATGGGTTATTCGTGTAAGGACAATAAATATATAAAAATTGAGGCACTAGGAATTTCGACAGTTTTTATAGTTATAAAAATGAATGATATTGTCTTGGTATGATGAAAAAATAGTTGTTAGAACTAATATCCTGTTAAGTTGCTTAAATACGTTATATAGGCGGGTTGTCGGGTAAAATTACTGAGCATAAATATATCCGATTTGTTCCTGAAAATCCTTCCACTAGATGATTGTACAACGTCTGACTGTAAGCAGTTTCGCAAAACGAAACGCGCACCGAATAAAAAACGTCGGCATTCACTTTGAGAATGTGGAATATCCAACCAAAACGGGTGAGAATAGCTTGATCTGAGGCGAAATAAATGCCAGAGAATAAATATTTGAGTTAATTATTTTATAGGCGTGTATTAGATCCAATCGAACCCGTCTGCGAGTCAATGTATCCGAATGAATATGCACCAGTCGATCCTCATAAAATAGGTCCCAAAGACCATTTTAGGTACTCTGTGATAAATAATTTTTAGTATCATAATGTCCTTTCGTTGTCGTGATTAACAAGTTTGCAATAACTAATCAAACACTGGGTTAATATACTTATTTAGAAGTAGGGAGATTGTTTCATGGGAAAAACGGCTAAAAATACATTGAAGCATTTTGTTTGCTCAGTTCTACACGGCTTCCTATTGCGTGCGGTTCATCAGTCTTCCACTAATCAATAAGCCGAGGACATTTTCTCTTGTTTTCTATTCCAAATGTTGGGATTCCTTTTTACCAGAATGGAAAATTCTTACCTACATGAAAACTTTTGCAAATTCTGAAGTTTAATAAAAGTTTATTCCTCTCTGACCAGTTGTTTATATATTCAAATATCTCTAAATATGCAAGCAGTCCACGCTTGATTTGATTCGAATTCAGAGTTGAGCATCATCAACAAAAAGAGCCATTTTGGTTGGGATGAGTTTTGTCAGATCAAAAAGAAAACCTGACTACGTACACAGTTTTCAATATATATAAATATTTCTCAAAACGTGTCATTAAAAATGGTGTTGTAGTATTGGGTGATTTTTTTTGTCAAATGTCGTGCAGATTACGAGTCTCGGCGAAACTATCACGAAAGGTTTGGAGTACGTAAAACTAACGAAATTGGACAACGCATTTTAGAACTGTGCACATAGTCCAGTCTTTGTTTCAGTAACACTTTCTCTCAAACAAAACCGCAGTATATAGTCTATTGGAAACAACCTCGCTTTAAGCATTTGTATCAGCATGATCTCATTCTTGTTATGTGTGCTAAAATAAGAAGCGTACTTCTCACGAGATCATATCAAAGCGCAGACCACGACACTGAGCCTTCGCTGGTTTGTGCAAAACTGAGGTTTTCCCATACTAGATTCTATGCTGCTACATATGCAGAGATTCAGTTTCCACCTTTTTTCCGAAGAAACATCTAACAAGAGAGTGATTCGAAGCAAACGATTCTCATAAAGCAATTTTTAAACGAGAAACGTTTAGCATTACTAAAATTCAAATGTATGCCAAAAAAGCGAACATCGTACGACTTCTAAGTGCAGCTAGGAGAAAGTTCCAACAGACTGTAGGAAGATGTATAAATGAATATTAGACTAGAATTAGCCTCAGTATTCAAAAAGCTTCCGATACTGAAAATTTTATTGTATGTGTGATGGGATCAAGAGGGCTATTGGTATTAGCAAACTCTAAACCGCTACCATTAATTATGTAAATGGTAACCCGATTATCGGCAAAACGCTGGAGATGGAATGATGAGTAGAGCACTTCTGCTCTCTTTATTCTTGGAAAAAACTGGTTTACCGTATGCAATTAAAGATGTTGATAGGTTGCCAATCATTAAATATCTAGATTCCCCCTCTTTTCGTGATGAGCTGAATACAAAGAGCGACCGCTTAGCGAATGGGAAAACCCCTGGTGACGACGTTATTACACACGGGTCATAAAATGTTGTAGAACAGCATTATTACACCCTCATCACAATTAGCTTTTTCATTGCTGGCAGAAGGAGTGTGTCCCGCAAGAGATGTGAGACAAAATGATCTTCTTGCTATATATGATTAAGGGTGATGAAGGCGAGTGTAACAATTACAGAGGAATCTTCCATCTAAATGGCATAAGCAAATTGCTTGTGAAAGAATTATAGATCCAGCTATAATTTATAGTTTATATAATTTACTCTGAAACTCAATGTGGCTGCTGCAAGGAAATATCAACCGTTCATATGCTCTTCTCTCTGAGACAACTTCAATAAGCGTTTCGGGAACAGCGTATGCCATTAAACGCTTTCTTACTGATATAACGAAAGCTTTCGACTACGTTAGCCTATGGGTCTTTTCACAATGCTCGACTTTATAGGCTGCCTCCAAGTCTGCTCAAACTCGTTATTTTGGTTCAATCTGGCATGAAGGCCTCAGCCCGCCTTAACATTTGGAGTTCTGAAGCCTTTAAAAAACGCCGAGGTGTCGAATATGGGTATGTTCTTGCATTTTTGTTTTTCAAAATAATGAAGTATACATTAATTGCTCTTATATCCGGTTCAAGAAAGACATTGCTAAATAAAGAAATTGATTCTAAAACATTATTTTGGTCTAAGATGTGTGAAGAAAATCTTTTGTCTTTCAGTTGCATTCAGATTAGACAAAATTTCAAAGGTTTAATTTAGCTCAAGCGCTTGAAGGAAGTGCAATCTAATGGCAAGCCATAAGTGAAACAGCTAGCAGATTTCATATTATGTAAATGGTATCTGTCATCTATATTAAACAGTATCAAAAGTTTAGATCCAAAGTCTTTTTGAGAATTTAAGGCGCAAATTGGTTCAACGAACTTGGTTGTTCGTAAAAGCATATCCTTGTTGATGTTTGAATTTTGATCCAAAAGGATGTTCGATGGTTGCAACGTATTGCAAACCTGAGTAATAAAAACGTTGTTCTGCTGAATTACACCTAATTCGGATTGCACCGTACATAGCTTATTAGGAATAACTTAAGTGTTCTCATCTACATAAACGTAACAGTTTTTAGTTTTAGGAATTTTAAGTAAATTAGGTCGCTCTGAGATCAGTGTTTTAGTGTTCATGATTAAAATAATATAAGATGGAATATTACCACAGAGATTGTTAGATATAATATGAACGTTTTGGTGAGTATGAAATATTTGATAATCACGTAACTTTATACTAATGAAAATATCAGCAGAGGAAGCTAAGGAGTGACTTTTGAATCTGAGTATGACTCCGTTGATACTGTTGACAATATCTTTCAGCAGAGCTTCAGTGAATTTACCTTAAATGTTGCCGCGAATTCAGAAATGAATCACAGATTTTCTAGGTTTTGGATTAATCACGTTTTATTGGGTACAAACCATCGTTCAATAGTCTTATCGGTATTACTTTGGCATTGAAGCCACCTAACAGACTTGCAAAGGTGTTATATCTGTAATGTAAATACACTGGCTCAGCCTTGTGTTTCACAGAACACAACCGCAACTGAACTCGTGTTTTGAACGAATAAACGAATAAATCAAAGTTTTTCCTGTGACCTATGATCACAATATGCACTTACGATCGATATTGATTGATGCCTAATCAATAGTTCGTTCACTGTCTCTACTACCAAGTTTCTATCTGTCTACTGACGGTAACTCTAGTTACCACCTCAAATTTCAGCCCATAGAAATTAAACAAGCAATAAAATTACGTTCCTAAATACTGACGGTAAATACAGTTACCACCCCTAAATATCATGAAAAATATATAAATAAAACAAAAATTATTCATGTGTCTTATATATGCGATGATTAAGCAGCATTACACAAAAAATATCATAAAATACGTATATCAAATTATCGTAGACAAATGGTTAAGACCTGAATTGCTCAACCTCCATAGTACCAGCTAATAGTTGTTGGGTAGATCGTGTTACGTAAATTTTCAGGGTACTCCTAATTCTTTATGACCATTTATAAGACGCAGTGTAGACTCAACTTCGCTTTCAGCTTAGAAGTCCTCGGGTGAAGGTTGGAGAGCCTCATGGTCAAAAAATTCGCAGTCGTATACGTAGCTTAGAAATACCCCCATGCTCGACTGTTCTTGCAGAATGACATTGACGTCTTGATGCGACATGACCTGCTGACCAGTTGGTCCCAATAATATCCAACAGGAGAGTGTATTACTGGCAAACTGATCCTTTTCTTTAGCAACTCTGTGGTCGGAGCTGCAATACACGTGAGGGACGTCACGAACTATGAGAAGTCCTACAGTATTTGATGGGACAGAATCCAGCGAAAAATCCTTAAATTGTGACCATCTAGTCATATCTAGTCTGAGCCTATCTGCCCAGCTAGTAGACAGTCGGTCCACGACGATCAAGTTGTCAATCATGCAGTTGAACTTATCGTCAAAATCGGACAACTTTGTACTGGTCTGGTCACACGTCACCGACTTTGAACCATGTAAGATGGAAACACGTAACTTAATCTTATCCGGTGCTAGGAACATTGGCTTCGTAAAATCTCTCTGAACTAAAGTGCAAACCTAAACATCATCCAGAAACGCATATGTGGACATAGTTCGACATTGACACAATATTTATTTGGAAGGAATCGCAGATATATCGTTCAAATCTACACCACAAGAGTTACGCAAATAAACCGATTTTCCTAAAATTTGTTTATCAGTGTGCACCGAGGTCTTAGCAGGAAGTGATGATGTTTACCACACCCGTCCAGGCGACCAACCAGCTGGGATCCGCAGTCCGCTATTCCTTGGTTGCCATTTTTTCAACTTTATAACCTCAGAAAACCGGACATCTTTAAAGAGCTTGAAGTATGTCAAACAGAAAGCAGCTTTTTACCTTTGGAACTTGCTGGACAGTAGCAATGTTATGGTAGAATTTTCATTGATCCGAAGACTTCGTGTTCTCGAATGCTAAGGCGCCATTTTGTTTACTAACTGCATATAATCGTCTCTCCACCAGAGACATCAAGTGTTCGATGGATGGCTACATGATAAGTGCCATTAAATAATCCGCCAATCCAACCTATTTCATCTGTTGTGGCCTCGGTATTCCCTTGACAATCATCACCAATTTAGAAGAGAAGTTTATGTCTGCAGTATGTTTCAGCTGTAAGAGATAATGCTGCGGCTACACATCTGTTGCAGCAATGATTTTACCACGGCTGAATAGCACGACTGTATAGCCAGTCCTGTATACACATTCTCGGTGACAGCCTGGGTGATCTGATGTGGCTTTCCATACTGTGAACAAGGTATTCCAACAGCGGTATAAAAACACGTTTCCTTGGCGAGAAAGAGAATACGTGTGTCTCCTTTGGAGCGCCCTGACAATAATATATTTGCTGAAAGCATTTCTGCTAATAGTCCGTTACCTGAGACCACAAATGGCTTGAAAATTACCTGATTAAAGTGATACGTTCTGCCGATAAACCACTGAAGAGCTCGATTTCGAGTTTTGGCAGGCTCCGTTGAACCATCAAACTTTTGAAAAAAGACTCAACGGAAGGATGCGATTGCTGACTATCGAAGTCTTCACACTTTCCAGAATTTCTTGCTCATAAATCTACATTGCTTTTCTGTTTGCCTCTTTTTCCTGGGTCTCATCAATGCTATGAGCCGGTTTCTGACTTTCAGCTTTTGCTATTCAATAAATTATAATTCTTCCAATAGACCTTTCTGATCTAGCAGAGCATTGTCTTATGTAGGAGCTACAAATGCCGTCAGCTATTATTCGCTTGGAGATTGCCATAACGACTTCCTGTCTGGAAACCTGAGGAGATAAACGTGAGGAAGGAATTGTTGTGATCTCAAGAAGGGAAACAGGAGAATATTCAAAACTTAAGGACTCTCCGTGCGCTTGGCTCACGTGGACATACAATGCACCTGGGTTTCAAAAGGTCAATGCGCTCGTAACTTCGATATTGTAAGGAGATATAGGAGCATCGATTTCCTTCAGGGTTTCACCATCATTCGGAACTTTTGCCCTGCTTCTGGTCTTTGTCATAATTTCATCATTCAACGATAGCCCAGGTTGTCCCGTACTGTAACAACCGACTTCCAAATGGAACGAAACGCCAAAAGTGAATTTGCCAGAGCTAGAGATACGCTTTAGAATTGTTCAAACGCGGGTCCAAGAAAGATTATAATTTAACCTAAATGGTGGAAAGCTTATACCAAACACGAGAACAAGTTAGTGAAATAATTGTTTTGGATGCAGATGCAACTTGTCCAGAAGATTATAATGAGTTAGCACCATTTTCGCTGCTCCAAAGTCTATTTAGGGAGGAAATATTTCAATATCAAAATTTATATAGAACCATTGGTTGAATTAAAAATAAACTGGGAATCCAGGTTGCCAGATAAACTATGAAACTAAAATGTGAATAATGAATTTAACAGGAACTAATATCAGACGATAATATACAAGCTTAAATGTTTGTCGAATGCCGGGACCGAACTGATTTACTTTCAAAATTTTTATTGTGAAATGCGTTATCGCCTAATTGAGGGTGAACATATCTCTCATTTATTACGAAAACATGATGAATTTAGAGACGGGTAGCACTAGAATTTAGTAAGAAATGACGAAAAAATATTCGCATAATTTAATGTTGTACATGGTCAATTTAAAGGCCCTCGCGAACATAGTTCAGCAGAGAGCAGTGAAAATCGTGTAAGGTCTCCATTTGCTCACTCATGAGAATCCCTTCAACAAGTTGCATCTGCATTGACTGGAACTAAAAGATACAGGCTTTTATATTCTCGAAACTTGTCAAATTCTTCTATGATGTTACGAGTATTATCTACAAGATTTCGGCAATTTACCCAAATATATAACAAACTGAAGTCAAAACGCGGAGGACGCAGAGGCTACCGGTGCAAGTCAGGTTGTCCACTCGCGTGTTCAAAGAATGGAATGGATTATCGCCTGATGTTGTGTCGTTGCAATCAGAACCGTATTTTGGCTTTTGTCAATATAATGAACAATGGTAAACCGTTCTGGTATTCTCCCCTGAGAACATCTGTTCCTATGAATAGATGCTACTTGAAAAGATAGTTACATAGCTTGTACAGTAATCGTTGTTTTTACTTCTATCAAGAAGGTGTTCTGTGCTGTCTATCGTGGGAGAGTAAGCTATGTTTCCTAGCATCACATTATTGCTAAAGTCGAGTTTATATTGAATTAGGCATATCTAAAACATTTCAAACAATGATATTTCTATTGCCGCTCTGATTACTGATTCTAGAGCTAGTATTTGTTTTAACTAATTGTTGATGAGATGAGTGCATTAAGATTCCAGCGGCACAAACGATTTCATATTTCAAATGTAAAATAATGAAATAGGAGTAATTTTATATTTTTTCGAAATTATCTTCCGTTGAGCATCATGTTCAACAAAATAGTTTATTTGCAGATTTGAGAAGTTAATTGATGCGTTGTGATTTCATTTACTGCAAAGGGGCGAATTTGTCACGTATGGCAAAACAACATGTCAGGTCTAATGCACGTAAGCACTTCTTTAGCGAAAGGGTAGTGAATCATCGGAACTGTCTGCCCGGAGAGGTAGTTTGTTCTACTTCAGTAACGTGCTTCAAATATAGACTAGACTCGATCTGGCGCTCTGTGTTTCCAAATTTTTATCCCTAATTTTATAGTTGTTCTTCAATTTGTCGTTGGAACGCACTAATGCCTCTCCTCACCTGTTGGGTGAGGGAGTTTTTCTGTTGCATTCCAGCCAAAGTCATATCAGAAGAATATTGAACCTAATATTCGAAGTGGTGGACGCTCTTTTGGCTTACCACCGGAAGTATTCTGGACGCTGGATTGGCGACTGCCACATATCGTCCTGTGCAAACTGAACTGAACTGAACTATGTCGTCAGCATTCGACAAAATAACAGTTACTGCAAAATGCGGTTGGATCGACTTCACATCTATACAAAATGATAAAAATTGGGGTATAGTCGTAACAGCTAAATTTAAATATGCTGTGAACTATGCTTCAGCCGCGCAACGAGCTAGTGTAGAATTCTTTAGGCCTGAATTCGTTCGGACATTTATAACGCCTTATATATGGAAATCGTCTAGCCGTATTACTACTAGAGGGGTTTTCACGGCTGACTACCGCAATGTTTGAACGTAAGTCTAGGAAAACATATGAGGAACGTCTAATTCGATTTAGGACTTTTCTCACTTCGACGTCGGCGTCTCTGGGGTGACCTAATAGAAATCTTCAATATTCTGGACGGCCTAAGCAACGAGGGTTGTCAAAACCTGGTCACTTGAGCGATCAACCCTTTAATTACAATGAACATCGCGAAAAATCAATGTCGTTCGAATCTTAGGCAACATTTCTTGAGTTAAAATGTAGTGTGCTTGTGGAATAAGCTGCCTGAGGCCTGGTCGCTCACATATTATTGAAAACGTTCAAATGAGTTTGAATGCCTTTCAGTATCTGCTTCACGGTGACTTCTTACCATAAATATGCAGGTCGCCTGTCGATAGAATTATCATGAAAATGTTTTTCATTTTAAATTTATACGGTTTTTATCACAATTTGAAAAAACTGCAAAACAATCCAATTATAGGATGTCTCATTTTAGGTGTCATGTTTTAAATGTACGTACAAATTTTCCCAAGCAAACCTCTCACCGGCTAGGTAAAGAGAAACCACTTCCGTTTTTCCCAGTCGCAGCTACTAATAAATGGTAAACACCTGCCGTACCATCGCATACACCTATACTAAATTACAAAGAACCAACTTAGCGTTTTTTTGGAGCTTTTCACCGACAGATATTCTGGACACTCGATTGGCTTATCAGCCATTTACAGTCATGTGCCAACTGAACTGAACTGAACTAGTGTCTGTTTGAACACATTCTCCGTGATTTCGCATTAGGGAGGAAAAATTATCCATTCAATAGACAGTCGAATGTCATTACCGCTAGGACACAGTGACCATTTAATGCATGTGAAATCGACTAAACATTTAGTAAATTTGTATTGTTATAAGCCGTTACACTTCTGTTTCATTTATCTGCTCCATGATATTGTATTTCTGTTATATTTGGTTTCAGATAGTTTTCTACATAATACAGAATTTATAGACCTATTTGTTTGTAAATAAAATATATGGTTTCACAGGTTGTGTGTCATATTACTACGTTGAATGTTTCCAAATAAGCAACTGTTTGTAGTTTATCAGGAAACTATCTACTGGTATTTGCCTTTCAAATTGATTCTATATTTATTAGCGAGTCTTGTTTCTCCATCAATTTTACTTTGATTTTGAAATCCGAGATTCTTGTTTTTTGTCGGTCATGTGGATTTAAGATCGTCTGACAACATGTAGCTGGATAAACTCAGACTGTCTGTTAGATCATTTGCCTAGATGTAAAAGAATACTTATTTAACAACCTCTTCATGAGAAATTTCACCATCCATCAGCGATTGCTTGGAGCATATTCCAACAATCGTACTATAGAGAATGTCAATAGTTAAAATGCCATCTAATTAACAGGATACTATACCTATTAATTCATACACTCGAAAATCGGAAAAACAAATTGCGTTTATGTGATTCGATCGAATTTCGAAATTCCTGAAAGCACACTTGAGACGCTCTTCCTCTTTCTTAACGTTGTGTCACTTATTCATGAAACCAGGATTGTTCAGCAGGTCCACTAACCACGATCATCCACTCTAGACTCCGTGCTGGAAATCGCATAAAATGGGAGAATTAAACAGATGACTACATATTTGTTACTGAATGATATGTTTCTGAAACCGTGCAACATATTCTGCTCAGACATATTGGAATTTAAATTTCCGTCTCAAAATTCGGTCTTTATTATTTAGTGCAGCTGTATATAAAGCTCTAAAGCCAGCCAGCGCATGCTAAATTTACATAGTTACCTGAACCGATTTGATGAACTCCATAGTAGAACTTATGAAATACTTTCTTTCTCTGCTCAGTCGCGAACGTTTAACCATTAATCAGTTGTAGTGAATATATTCCGTGTTTCAAAGATAGCTTACTTTGAAGATTGCTATAGAAAGAACTTGTGTTGCTCATAATTTTATAAAAACGATGAAGACTTTTGCAGCGCAATAGTTCATTAACTGTTATGTATATACAAGAGTTGAGAAAACGAACGTAACGAGCAATTCGGGTGAAGACCTGAAATTGTTCCATCTAATTCGATCTAAAAGTTCCAAGATAATCAGAATTAGGGTGTAGTCACAAAGAACGATGGTGTTCTATCTAACAAAGAGTGCCAAATTTCGTGTTGGGTAAAGCATTATAATAAACAATTTATCTGGCAGGCAAATCAAAGCTTGCATTTTCAAGATACGGAAGCTTCATATAACTTGAGATATCTGTGGCGTCAAAATCTCTGGCTTCAAGCTGGAGAGCAAAGTCTATAAGGCCACTGGTCGAGTGGATTCACTGTACGAATATGGAACCAGGACACTAGGAATAGAAGAAATAAGATAATGACAGTTCTTCGACAATCGCTGCTTTTTCGGCATCGCTCGATTTATTTGACACCATTGGATTTGTAAAGCAGATATTCATATTAAAATCCTTTCTAACGACGCAGATATTGCAAAACAAGTTTTAGATACGTATTGCAAATGAAAAATCAACTTTTCCTCAATTAGGACTTGCTTGACACTTCAAACTCGTAATAGCATTTTTGTTAGTGTGGCCAGACTCTAAATTGGCTCAAGCAGATTAATTTTTTGACTTTTGAAATAGCTGCAGTTGGTAGTTTGGTAGTTGGCAGTGCATGTCTTCCAGTTTTTTTCACTCTTAGTCGTATGGCTCGAACCGTGTTTAGTTGCAGTCTTGTAGTAGACATCTTCTAGGATTGTTTGATTATTTTGTATTTCGTCAAGAGAAGTGGCTAGAAAAGCTTGTTATGATGCGTGGCAGTGAAAGCCACAAGTATGGGGGCATGCTGATGTCGGTCTACTCGTTCACAACGCTTGCTTGAATGTATGTTTGATTCAAGGTGTAGACACTGCATCCGAGTGTGTCTGCGCCTAATCTCCTATAGATTTAGTAGCTCTTTAGATCACACCATTTCCCCATCTTTTTAAACATTTCTATGTCATCGTTGTATGACATTTAAGAGCGCGGTACCGATGAAATATTCTTAAAGATGATCATAATATACCGTAATCTAGCAGTATGTGTTATGAAGAATCTTGAGGCAATCTAAATAACTGTTTGACGCCAGGTAGCTGTAGTCCACTCCCGTTGATGGGACTTTCTGGCATTTTCAAACTTTTCAAGAAAGAAGCTGGTCATGCAGCTGTGGATTATGCGATTTAATAAAAGTTTGCCTCATTTCGACGATGCACACTGTGTGTGATGCGACTCTGTGTGTCGTAACCTTTGCATTCTAGCTTCATTGACACTATGCAATTGGTCACCAAATTCAGTCCAGATAATGAAATTTCACTGACTCGCAGAACGACAATTTCTTACACAATAGATACCTTAGAGAATAAAAACTCCAACGATGAGCATTGCACTACTTACTTTACTTTACTTTAGTGCGACTATTTCCTCCTGGAGGATGAGTCGGCTCCATTGACGTCACGGATTGCAGCCGTCCACGCTGGCGGTTAGAAGCGAGATCCGCGCAGATTGTAAGCCAGGTCCGGTCCCACGTGCGCCATCTGTAAACCGATCGTAGACCAAGCAGCTCCACGTCCGATCTCACGTTGGCTAGCCAAGTCTTCACTTGTCCTCCGCTACAACACCGCCATTCTGCGCATAGTGTCGGCGATAGTATTATCCTGGTTAGTTCAGCGTCCGAGCGTCTCAGGATGTGGCCAAACCATCTCAGTCGGTGTTGCCGTAATATCGAACTCAGGCGAGGGATATCAAAACAACGGTGGCGAACCTCGTCATTCGTTACTCGCTCATCCCATCAAACATTAAGGATGCGTCGGAGACACCAGTGGTCGAAAACCTCTAGTTTCCGCATATCCTCCACCCGCACAGGCCACGTCTCGCATCCATAAGTGAGAACTGGGCGAATCGCTGCTCTGTAGACGCGCAGCTTTGTACGTCGGCTGATTTCTTTACAGCTAAATAGAACCCAACGTGGTCGCGAAAACGCCGTGCGCGCAGCTTGTACACGGGTCGGTATCTCATCCCTGGCTTGGCCTGACGGTAGCACGCACGAACCAAGGTAACGAAAAGTGTTCACCATCTCCAAGTTCTCGCCACCAATTTTGAGAGGCAGATGAGGTCCAGTGGCGGTGGTAAAATACTTAGTTTTATGCGTGTTGATTCGTAGCCCCAGCATTGAAGCAAATGAGCTGAGGCGTTCCAGGGTCGTCTGAAGCGTTTCAGGATCATCCCCCAAGATTACGATGTCGTCGGCATACTCCAAATCGGCACCAGCCTGATTTCTCATTACTTCCAGTATGTCCTCTTATTACTTAGATCAGTCGAGGTTCGTTAAACACACCTAATTGCAAGTCTCTCAACAATATATAAAGATTATACCAAGGTTATGTTTATTGTGCGAGATGTTAGGCATCATTATTCATCCTCAAAATATTCAAATGACTCGAATTTGCGTATATTAGGAAATCTTGATATCCAATCTTGATAGTTTTTGTATTATATACCATTATACTTGAGAAAGTGGAATCAGTGATTTCGATACTAAAGTGAGAATACCAGTAGATAGCATGGTGTATGTTATTCAATGATTGAAGTTTTTTTAAGACTGGATGCGGAAGTGACATTATTTTTCTAAATTAATTTTATTGTTCATAGTCATTTATTTCGTCAAACATTATTAGAAATTTGACCGCTACTCAATGATGCAGCTTATTATGAAGATGATTTTCTGAAACCTTACGTGGAAAAAATGTAGTGTGCCATGATTTCAATTTCATGCATGTATGTGAGCACATGTGCTTATACAGCTTCCTCGTATCAACCTCATTCAACACTGGCTTACAAGTTCTTTTTTATATTAACTATTGTTTTATGGCACGCGGATTCTTTCCCCATGCAAACGACATAAAAATGGTCACCGGATGAGTGTGCAATGAAAATGCAAGTCACATAATGCAAAGACATTTGAGTGCAATCGGTTAGAGCAGATTTTCGGTAACGTTTCACTTCTGACACAGAAGCTTCGTCAGACCAACGGTGATAGTCAGCAGTGGGAACATGATTACGTAGTATTCAACCCCCACCACTGACTATCGCCCTTGGTATGACGGAGCTTCTGGGTCAGAAGTGAAATGTTACCCAAAAACTGCTCTAACCGATTGCACTCAATTGTCTTTGCATTATGAATACACGATCGGTCCCAAAAATATTCCAATCGATTGCAAGTCACACAAGTTTTACTTTATCGGCCGATTTTCTCACGGCATTCATTGAATGATATTTTATCGCGGCGCCTTATATCAGTGAATCTATAATAATATCTCCGAGATAAAAATGAGTTTTTATTATTACAGAAACACCAAATTTTTAAACTATTTTGAGCTTCAAACTCTAGTGAAAGTTTTTTTCACTTAAGCTCCTTCAAATAAATTTATATAGTATTGGGCCAAAAGCGAATAATTTTCAATGAATCATTCCCTATTTCTTCGAAGTTTGCGTTTTAAAGCTTATATAAAATGCATTAATCAAGATGAATTTGGGGGAATATTTATAATGAAACACTTGCTCAAAATCCCATCTTCGATAACCAAAGTGCTCTTTCATTTTTTTAGAAAGCTGTTCGAAGTGATGGGCTGAACTCATTCTGCTGCAATCACCATGACATTTCAATCTAAACGATTTTGCATGCTACTTTCCATTGCATGTTTCGTATTATTGTTGGCCTTGAAATTGGATGCCACGATTTCGTGGTCATTTTGGATTGTTTTTACTCCACTATGGATTTGGAAGTTTTTCGGCTGTCTTGATTGTTCCCTCAATTTGGCTTTCCTGCCAATCGGTGAACTTGGTCGTGTGCAGTACAATAAGAAAATTTGCATCATACTTTCACTGGTCTACCAAATTTGCTTGTTATCTTTCGAGTTACTCGTCTGTTCAAGAGTTGATATCAACAATTCCACGGAATGGTCGATGATTTGCATTCCGTTATACGCGATATGTCTCATCGGTGCAATCAAATCTGTCTGCGATGGTAAATTAGGCCGTACATTCGATTTGGAGCTATTCATTTCTCTGAACATTTTCACTTTCATCTTCATCGCTCTTCGATTGGACTCGTTGATAGATTGGACCTGGACTGTTGTGCTTATGCCACTCTGGGTCATCATGTCTCTCCTGGTCGTGATGGAAGTTTACGCACTTCTCTCGGCCGCAATTTCCTGTAATTCCCGTCAACTTACGCAAAAAGAGCGTCGATTTGTTCAGACAACATCCATATTGTACGCATTCGTATTATTCCCACTGTTGGGGTTTTTCATCATAGTTACACGGGAATTAGAAGGCAATGCCAGAAATATGAATAATGTTACGCTATCTGTACCCTTGTTCGTTTCGATCGGTACGCTGATGCTGATGACCTTTTACGGTGAGGTTCCAGAGGATTTCTGGTTCGGTCTGAATCGACCACTACATGAGATATTTCTGAACAATTGTCCGATGCTTCAGAAATATGTGAACATCAATTATAACGTTGGATCCACTGGTTTAACCGTTGATCCATTGCGAACAGTCGAAGGGTGAGTTTTAGTGGGCGTATGTGAAAGATATTTTATTTCTCAAAATTCTTCGCTATCCAATTTGCACGGATCCAGTCTTGTGATTTCGTGCATATGATAAATACTAAGAAGGATGTATGCCGGTCACTTAAGCATGATTGATTAGGTTGAAACCATTTACTGAAATCTCAGCGTTCAGAGTTAAATTTAAGTTTTCGTTCTCTTATTTTTAATTTCATATTGACTAATGAGTGTAGGTAGATTTCAGCACCTGCCAAGAGGTTTGAATTCTGAAGACGCAAAGGTCGAGCCACATCAGAATACGAGGGCATTAACTATCAAAAAATCTCATCTTCATCCCCAACTATATCATTGAGTACGGCATAAAGCATATTTGCTTAGTGATGCATAACTGCTGTACAAGCAATGCATATTTATCTACGGAGAAGGTACAAGTAATTACTTACATGTAAGTATAGAACACACAAAATTAGACTGTGACACTGTTATTACGACCAAACCAAAAAGACCAATGTTGCTCCTCTAGGCTTTCAGTGATTTTTCCAACTTCTTTAACTTTCGTTTGTCCCATAATCCAGTGCTTATTTCCAGTTTCTTTAGGACGGAGCTGTACAATAGATATGATATAAGGATTCAAAAAACTGAATGGGTAAATCTGAGAACACCGTACAACACCACAGGGTTACGGTATGAACGGAAATATGCAAACATTATCGTATGCAACGTGTAGCGTATGTCAAATTTATGGTTCGCGAATGATCTTCGCTTGCCTATATAAGTACAACTTCGCTTTAAATATCGCTGGACAAGCGGAGTCCACCACATATTGAGCTAGGGATTCCAGAAAAGTATAACGAAAATGGTGCTAACCATCAATACGTGAACTTGAGATGTAGAGGGATAGGGTATGTCCGCGTGTCACTTTCTCAACGCAATCTTGAAGCAAGTGTCTTGTGAGATGTCCTCAAGAAAAGACCCACTTCACCGGGTGCAATTCCATCATAAATATAATTCTCATTACATGTTTTTGATCATTTATAACATAAGCATATTACGTATCTGGATTTCGCCGATTTCCTGAGATGTGCAAGTGGGGGTATTCTATCCTGAGTTTCTCCTTAGCGGTGTGCACATTGTATCCACATCGCTCAGTAGTTAGACTCGCTTGATGTCAATAAGGTGATTTTTGTATAGCTGAATCAGAATATTCATAAGCACTCATTGCGAAATGCATTGTTACACTCCATAAATATTAGAATTAGATGATGATAAAGCGAAAGCGAAGCAATATAGAATATTTCACTGCTGCACTCCATTATTAATAGTGAATGATTTTCCATAATCAAGCATCGAGATTACTAATTTTATCAATATCTGTAATATTCAATTTTTTCGCGCACAAGTTACACTTTGCTAACAATCACATGCTTTCCGATTCTTCCACCAGCATTAATGCGGTTCCAACATCAGAGTTCATCCCAGCTTCCAACCGGAACGCGGATGCCCCTCCCGCCTACGAACAAGTGGTACTCAGGAAAGAATCGGCAGATTCCGTGCGCAAACTCCAGTCTCCAGATTGAAGTGAAGCATTTTTAGTGCAAACAAATAGTACAAGTATCATTTTTTGTAACATTCTGTTGTAGACAAGTCCACATTCTTTCTAAAACATTCTCACTCTCAATTCAATCACAATCATTTATATCATTTTTCACATCATTCATTAATTCACTGCAATATGACTTTACGCAATTATAAATCGGAAACATTCGTGTTTCCCTTCAATCATGAAGTAGCTTTGCGTTTGAATCGAATGGCTTCCTTGTCAATAGTAGCTTTGATAATCATTCTATTCTGTGTTGGCTAACACTCAGCTTCCTCCGCTCTATCACTGAGCCACAAAAAGACATTTTTCATCAATAAATGCTTCACCGCTTGACGCTCTATTTCAATTAGTATAAATCGTGGTTAGTAGTGCGAAACCAAAATATTTATTATTTTAAAAGAAACTTGGTTTACCCTGTGCTTTATAATTTGAAGTTCAATTGGATTGGTGCCGAGGTAGCGGTTGCAACTTTCCCAGCATAATATAACGATGGGACGTTGTTTTTGACAAGAACAATTTTAAAGCTAAACATAGTAGCCTGTGTAATGGAATGGTACCCGAATTCCAGTCAAGGCTGACCCTAGACAATATCAGACAGCAAGTTCACCACCGCGTCGCCTTCCAGACACCGAATTCGGTTAATCGTGCTCCGGATTCGACTGAGAGAATTAAACCCGCCTTCCCAGTCACGTGCTAGGTCTAGGTCGCGAACATCATTCCAGGAAAGAATTGTTTATCTACATGGTGTTATTCTTAAATGAAAATGTATCATCTGACGATGCTGAGAAGCTTGCTTGTTTGTCATTGACGGTAAGCTCGATATTCAATAGAGAATGTTACATCGAAATACTAACGAATGTTCCTTTTAACATGAATCTTATTGGTGAAAAATGAATAATTTCTCCATTTTAACTTCTTGCGCGTTGTTATTATTGGCCTCCTTCGGTCGATGTTGATCATGATTGTACATCATAATCGCATGATCTTTTCATGTTCCACTGCTTTCCGAATGACTAAACAGTTCGATTCGGGAGGAACAATCTTTCCTGCAGCGCTGGCAACGATAGTCAGAACTCGGTTGTATTGCGTCAGTAGCACGTCGGCGGCGTGATCTGCGTTCAGCCGCCAAGAGCTGTATCTGCTCCTTCCCAGCATGCAGACGACGCTTTTCACAGTGCCTCCAATGTGAGCGGTCAAGAGCAAGTTCTTCCCAGATCGCGGTGTCAATGCCAAGAGCTTTCATATCTATTTTGCAAACGTCTGTATATCGCAAGTGCTGTCTGTCCAATGGCTAACTTCCTGATTTCAACTTACCATAGAGTAGATCTTTCGAAATACGACCATTTTACATTCCGTAAACGTGGCCCAGCCACCGCAGGCAGCGCTGTCGTAGTAGGGTGAACATGCACTGTAGACCAGCTTTTGAAAGCGCTTCAGCATTAGTCACTTTGCCATCCACTATATGTTCAAAATACGACGGATGCTTCGCATATGTTACGTGAAATCTTTAATTCAATGTTTCTACTAGTCTATGATATTCTCCGACTGTCTGAGAAAAGATTTTTCAATTCATAGGTGTTGGCCACTCTCATTTCTAGTAAAATTTAATAAAAGATGTGGCTTGATTTATTCTTCGCGCACTGCGACTCTACACAGCGTAAAAATGCAATAATTATTCCCCTAAAAATGGGTTAAGTTTCTTCGATTTTATTGTTTGAAATTACATGGGACATGTTCTGGTGGAGCCTTCACGTATGCTAGCTTAAAATGTCGATTCATTTTCTAGAGGCAAATATATGGATTCAATAACCGACATATCCTAATCAACCAAGTCACTCAATCACCACCTTGGTTACGCGACGCCTGATCAGCTATCGCCTATTCACTTTGATAGTACTTGCCAAAGCACTTAGATTACAAATAAAATCTCAAACGAAGTGCAAACCAGAGTTTAAAGCATCATGGCCATCCTGCATTAACTAAAAGGTTTCGTGAAAAATTCTGACCCAAAACATCAGACGTTTTATAAATACATGAAAAAGAAGAAAAATAAATTGGCTTTATTCATATAAACGAATTTTCAGCAGTTAAAATAATTCCACCATGAATAATCGTTGTACGGTTGAGCAAGCGTAGATTTTCCACGGTAGAATGAGTAGGATAGAAAGGCGGCATTTTTTCGACAACCATCATTCTCAATCTCATCGCATAATATAAGCATATAGTGAGTAGTACACCTATATTCTTTGGAGTTTAGGTAAAAGCTAGTGGTATTTGACTGCTTACACGCTGTTGTATTATCTTAAACGCAACACGATGCATAGTTCGAGTTTACCTGACTTACACAGCACAGAAGAGAGTGGTCTAAATATCAACATTAATCGGACAGATGTCATGTGGTTGAACAAACTATCTGAGTCAGTATTATAACTATAGGGAAAGATCTGGATTAAATCTTACTAAGGGAAATAGTGACGATGGCATAGACTAAGACGTAAGGGGTTGAAGTAACGGAGCAATGCTAGACTTCAGCAATGTGCCACCCCTCTAAAGTTTGATTGAAAGTACTTTGCTCACGACAATAAATGGGTTTTGTGGTCACTTTTTGTAAGTGATCCAACTCACTTAGTCCATCACATTTTACCGTAATTTCAAAAGAATATGTTTTGTGTTGCCTTCCACAATGTCATTGCATCCATGGTTATTAATAACTTCTGCTCCGTAATCTAAAAGTACGAATCTCGCAATCCATACAAATTTCTCTATCGATTTAAGGTGAAGGATGACATGCATCGGGATACACTTTTCATGAGGACATTTCACTCAATTTCCACTTGGAAAATGTGAATGTTTTTCACTTAATTAATCAATCAATCCTGCATGGCTGAGATCTATAACGGCCAATCGCACTCCGTCCATGTTTGTTCTGTGTACGAACCACATTCATGAGTGAACTTTGCACAGAGGTGCAAATTCTCACTCTCTAGTTCATGTCTCGTGTGGCGTGTGAAAATTGTTTGGTAGAGGTTAAAATTGGACTGGAAACAAACAGTTTAAGCTCGCTCTTT
Organism: Atriophallophorus winterbourni; assembly: GCA_013407085.1. Classification (NCBI taxonomy): domain Eukaryota; kingdom Metazoa; phylum Platyhelminthes; class Trematoda; order Plagiorchiida; family Microphallidae; genus Atriophallophorus; species Atriophallophorus winterbourni. The sequence goes on along the minus strand of JACCGJ010001475.1, from coordinate 30,133 downwards.
TTTAAGAAATTAGTTAAGCCAATATGAGATAAAAATATCTTTACTTGATTTACTTTCGAGTGACATTCATTTATTTGTTTGACATCGAAGGAATGCGGGCATGTTTATTTGTATGCTATATGGAATGAACTGTTTAGAGAAAATATTCTAAGCCGATTAAAATTCAAAATATATTTACGTGTGCTTATTTAGTTATGCTATAAGTAATCATTAGATCATTTAAACGGAGATGAAATATTACATTCGAGCAGATATTCGTTAGAAGGCTTCTGGTTTATTTTAATCAACTATGAGTTTTATATTAGAGAATCATTGTAAGGTTGACTGGATGTTTGTTAGTTCAATGTAACTCAAAGTGTGTAATGTTATAAAAAGCACCAAGCTTAATATACACCATAGGATGGTGAAAATTAAAATGTTAGTGTATATAAGCAATCTAAGCAATCGGATTTCACAATACATAAGTGGTTGAAAAACGAATAATTAAAAAACTAGTCTAATTTCGTTTTAAATTAATGCAAGTTAGTTGATTTAGTAATGGCATAAGGTAAACAGTTCACAATAAAACATACACGGACAGAAGGAATATCTTTTGCAGTTTATGCGGAAATTTGGTACTAGAAGCATTCAATCGTAGGTCCGATGATTCTGAGTATCCATTCTCGTAAAAAGTTTCTGTAAGGAATGATTAGGGGTATGACATGTTTTGTAAAGTAGGATAATGTCTCCTCTGATTAATCGATATGGAAAGTCAAACAAATTCGGATGAGATATCATTTCTCCGTAAGTCTTGTATCGGATGCTGATAACTAGTTTTGTTGAGCGGTGATAGATTCGCTTCATAAGTTCTACATCTTTCTTGACCCACGGAGACCATGACTGCCACGCGTATTCCATGATTGGTCCCAGGTATGTGTTCATGATCCTTAAGAATATCTTGCGCAAACATTTCCAAAAACCGGTTCGAGTAGATTGTGGACACACGGTGCTTTTGTAAAGATAGTGCTTGTTTGAAGTGTGGTTTTAAATCTAGAGGATACCCAGAAACCTAAATCTTTTTTACACTTGACTACTCAAAAATGTGTGAGCCTATCTTTCATGTGAAATCTACTTGCTGCCCCACATTCCTGAGCCTGCAGTTTGTTCGTCAACGATTAACTCTGAAGTGTATCAAAATCTTTTTTAATAGCAAAGCGTCTTCTGGGCTAAGGATGTAACTGCATATCTTTATGTCGTCTGCAAATAACAATATGTTACTTCGAACACGTTGCGTTATTTTATTGACGTAGACTAGAAAGAGAATCGGACCAAGGGCAAAACCTCAGGGAACTCCGCTAGATGCCATGATTTGTTTTGATGATGCGCCATTATCACGTACCTAGATATTGCAGTATTGTTAGCAGATTTTGACCTTCTTCAAAAGAAACCTAAAATTCCCTGTTGCATATGATGGATTAAATCATAAGTGACAGATAAACAATAGATGAACCATGCCCCTCGTAAATAAATTTAATATGACTTGTAAATAACTAGAAACATTAAACGATATATTTGGAATTTCTGAGGTTGCGTGTCTCTTACATTGTTATCTTCACCTCTCGGACACTCCATCCAACATTGAGCATGTCACCCCAGTAAAGTGTCAAACCATCTGTCGCGTTAAATAAACATCCCGAACTAAACCCATCGACCTTTAACCACTTTTGATTGTCGAACTGCGAGAGATCAGCAATGGATAGAGTGCCTATCATGCAAGTGACAAAAATCCATATAGAGACAGATTACTTAATGGTACGATCTTATAATATAGAGACAAACTTTGCTATTTATTAGTAGATGCGTTGTTTTCAAGTTGAGAGAAATATAAAAAATCAGTGTTAAGTCATAATATGAAACATTTCGGGTGTGTCTGCGCCCGTTCTCACTTTGAGTTAATTTTTATGGCATTGTCGTGCCAATCAGCTCATTTGTGACCGCTCTCCACGTTGTGTTTGTTTGACCCACCCAGCCAAAATTTAGGTTATGCAACTTTGTTAACGTAACCGAACGTTTATTCCTGTTTCAAGCTACCTTTCAGCTGAACCGATTTCATGCAATTGTGTGAGTTTCGAGTGATGTTTTCAACACTTGTAGTTGCTTCTGTTCTCGCGTTTTATCAAAGATTGGTTTTTGGCTCATCAGCTTAGTATCGACTTACAGATTTCACTAATTCAGTTTACGCCATCTAAAATATATCAGCGTTTAAAAACTAAAACAAAAAATTGAAGGTATATGTGATCCTGTGAAACGCAAAGTGCGACATATCTGAATTAGTCTAAAACTTCACGGTGCTCAACCGGAGCCAACGTAATCATTGTGAACTATTATTAGTAGGTCAGCAAATACATGATTGAAAAGTGCTTATTGATGTTTGTATACCAAGTGATATATTTCGGAGAATATACTCGAACACATCAAAATTTGCAAACATTGCCATTACTGTTTCCTTTTTATGACCATTATGCACGATGGAAATATAAACTTGTGGTGTAATTCGCATCCACGCCTCTTTTTTGCGGGGCCTTCAAATCGGCCGTGCATACAATTAATTTCTCCAAGGGTAAAATGCATCAAATATTTTCAGATCAACTGAGGTCAAATTTGGACATGCAGTTTAAAACGAAGTACGAGATACCGGGACTGGCAGTGAAACGTTTGACCGAAAAACTTTTGCTAGTAAACTGGATCGTGTGTCAATCAATTTAGACGGACAAGAAAAATCGTTCAGTCGACAAATTGTAACTCGATGTCGGGACATGTTTATCATCTTTTAAATTTGTGGTGAAATTATTGTAACAGCTGAAAATTCGTGTGTACGAATAAAGTCAATTTCTTCTTCTTCTTCAAGGCGGATGAATGTTTTGTGCTCATCACAGTTCCACATGACAATATAGACTGATTTAAGAGCAACAAGGTGCTAAAACTGTTTTCATTGAAACAAGTAACCAGGTATCATGGCGTTTGATTGAAATTCATTAGGCAGTTTTGATTGACAACCAAACAATCACAGCTAAATGATAACACATTTCACTCTGCATATAGCTGATCCGTCAAAAGCAAGTTTTCCGCTTCGTATGCTCAACGTTCAGAGCTTTTATGTTTCATTCCCAAAACTCTATAAAGCATAAATGTGTCCTACTCAATAATAAACTTTTGGATTCGAAAATAAAGGTAATGGTTATTCAAAATTCAAATTTGTTACATCATATTTAGATTATATATAAATATATGCATTTGCCTAGCAATAACGATATAATATTTCAGACAAATTCATAATAAGTTATGTTAATTTTGTAAGCCTTTTGGTTCGCATTTAAACGAGGAGTATCTATTTTATTTCGTTTAAATCCGTGTTGCCGTAATTTGTCCGCATCGTGAGTTTGCCCTGTTCGAACACCATATTAATAGTTTAACCGTAGATGCTAGTTCAATGACTTGTCTTTTAATGAACACAAAAGCAAGAAAATGTTCTAATGAAAATCCATCCACCATGTTTATCAACTTGTCATGCAAGATCACATCTCGACTAACAAGGGGAAAAGACCTCGGTGTTTGTGTGACTCGAAACTACAAGCAGGGACATCACTGCCACCGATTATAATAAAGCATACTGTATCTCCGCAACGCTGCAAAAAATATTCAGTAGTTTCAAGCCAGAAAACTTGGTATGGAAACTTACTTCAAAAATGTGTACAGTGACGGATTCATCAATTTAAACCATGGTTTCAGCCGTCACGTGAACATCGTGAGAGGATTTATACTTGTGCAAAAAAATTGCTCGCATCTAGCAGGGATTTGCTATTCCACGTGCGGCTGTCCAAACTCAAATTACAAGATCTAACAGCTTTGGCGCATACGGCCGTACCTTACGTTCATTTTTAACATCATTCATATCGAGTATAGTATTGGAAATCTTGTACGAATTTTCTCAGATCTTATTCAAACACACACGCATTCAAAAGCTTTGTGTGATTTTACATAGCCACCGCAATTTGTCTCTTGTTTAGAATTCGCTTCACTCGGAACCCTACTTGATTAAAACTTACGATCGGAATGTGTTGCGGTTTTAAATTCAAAGCACAATTAATATGTCGAACCTTACGTTACTTGAGTTTCAATATCAAGTTTCGTGAGCTTATGTATGTTTATTATATCGTCATCCTGTTCAGCTAATTGCTTTTTCTACCATAAAAATTCAAAGTTGTGTTCAAATGAAATTTAATCGTTTTTATGGATTCGCTACTCATGAGTAATCCCGAATATTTAAAAAATATCACGAGGTGCAAGATTCAAGATATATGTTGAAAACACAATTGGCCATAAAATTTCCACTGGTTGGAATTATAGGTAAAAATATAATAATATTATGAAATAATCTTTCAAATTAGGTTTCATAAGTATAGGGTTAGTTAGTATGCTTTGTAACATCTGGATTATTTTGCATATTTATTTCAATATTGCCACACCAGCTGAGAGCGAGTTCCAATTAAAACAGCCACAGACTTTTTAAAAGTGTCCCATGTTTGCCGTTCAAAGAGCGACGTCAGTCAGTGCTAATTCCTAGAATCAAAGAAATCTCTGCTTGTAAGTTTTAGCCGCATATGTCTTGAACGATTGTGGCAATATATTTCGTGCTGATGATATAGAGGCTCACTTAAGTGATGAACCAAAAATGTTTTAATATATTCTGGAAATCTGAAAAATATTATTCTAGTTAGGGTTGCTCAAATTGCTTATCCGTGGATATTGGGTAAAATTATGTGTAGCATATAGATCCGATGATTTGCGTATAGATAGTGGTCAAAGTTTTCTTCGTCACTGTTCATATCACGGATTATTACATAGAAGCATATCTTTTCGAAATCGAACGCAGATGTTTGACACTTGAATTCTGCTCAAATTGCAACCAGTTGCGGACATGAATCTACCATCTCATCATTAAGCTAAGTCAATGTAATGCATCGATCATCCTGGTATACTCACATGTCTATTCAATCACGTTCGATGTTCTGATACAAAGGCCGTCACAACCAGAAAAAATATTCATTGAAAAGCTCTCAGACTCCACAATAAAACAACCATAAATATTCTTTACATTGTGATTTACGGAAACATCAGTCAGAAACCGTATCCGTTTGCAACTGTTGTTTACATGGTAGTACTATCTGTATCAAAAGTTATCAGTCATTCACTCTTTTGACACTTGGATAACTGTGAGAAATGCCGTGTATTTCTCTCTCGAAGTCTCAACGTAATGCAGAATGAATTTGTGTCAGCATTAACATCTCCATCACTCTTTTTTAAACAGTTTTGGCGGGAAATTTTTAAAAAAATAGATGTAGTCAGCAGCTAAAAATCTGGTTAATCCCATTTACTCCACAAGGGTTCTAAAAACATTTGAGTCAATGTGAAATTTTGAAAAACTTGAATCAATATCAAGGAGATTTGTTGGTCTAAAATTGTTTGTGGTCGATGAAGTTTGTCCGCTGTAACCAGCTGGCTACACGTTCATTTGTCAATTACAACGAATGAAATATTCCATACAAAAATCCAAGTAAAACTGGCGAACCACGGTATATATACCAAACGTCGAAGGGTTTTCGTAGCTGATAAGTATATTTTTAGAGGTTGCGTCAACATAGGTGACGTAGATGGCATGTCGGTGGGCATTGGAACACTTTAGAGATAAGTTACGTTTAGATGGCTTATATGATGCTTATATGATCAAGTGCAAAGATTACTTTTTTGAGTACATTGGATAGACGGTCAAGGAACTTTATTCTAGGAATGAAGAGCACAAAAATCGCTCCACGAAACGTCAACAGAATAAGATGGCTTATCAATCCCTAATCACACACTCAGCGTTAGCTGTTCATGTTGTGGGCACAGGGCACAGTGTAGACCTGTGTAAATAGGCAGATTAATTCGGTTTTTGTCTAAGTGACTTGACACCCCTAGTATTTCAATAAGCTTTTTAGTGAAATAACCAATTAAAAGTAGTGGATGAAGTGTTATTTAAATACATTCCATTTTCTAATTGTCAAAGGTGAAACGTTACTCTAAAACTGCTTGAACGGAGTACGTTTAAATGTTAATTTCCTTGCAAAGATCCCGAACATTTTCCATTTCCGATTGTTGCCAGTCACGAGTTTGGAAAAGGAATAGCGAGATGGTGAGAAGAGTCGAGTGAGATTTCCGCTCTTGTTTTGTGCCGGAGAACAGTCTTCTGTATATCATTCCAAAGTTATTGAATAGCACTCGTTTCTAATGCGCCCTACACCTCCACAATATTTATAGATTTTGATTTTGATTTCAATTGTTTTCAATAGAAAATTTGTGCTTTTTTAAAATGAATGGAGTGTAATCGTTTTACACAACCATTACCTTTTTGAAATGAAACTTGGTTTATGATATTTTTCATTTTATGTAGCTCAAAAATACTCCTGCTCAATGATACTTAATAATTGGCGTGAAATTCTTGTTTATTTTGTTTCTCCTAAATTGGAACAACTAGTCATGTAGTCCATGTGCAATGAGACCAACCTTTGAAACAAAACTAAATTTATGGTTGACTTCCTACAAAGAGAGCCAGCAATGCAGCGTTCATTCACTTAACTTCACTTATATCATATTGCTTCGTATAGTTCTCAACGAGTCCCATCACGGTAATCGATTGTTTGCAGATTGTTTTGTTTATCCGAAATTAGCGTGATTCCTGCAAACGGAATTATCGCCGCTGATCACTAATCAATAACGCGAAGCCATCCTCAAGACATCGAAATTGAAAGTGTTCCCTTGAATTCTAATTGATGGAAAATTGCCGGCCATTAGTAGTCACATTTTAGTGCTTTCGGTTTCATTATGATCTGAATGAATTAAGGTGATTCGGTTTTGGGTTTATGATAACCGTCTACCAAATTACCCATAAATTGTAACACTAACACTAGAGATTAAATTATGGTGGCGTAGATTAAGACATTGCGCTCCATTTCATTTTGAAGATTTATTTTATCACAGGCAACACAACTTAATATTTTGCTAAATTTTATTTTACGGAAATAGTTAAACATTTGAAATTTACATTAGACGTTATAATTCAAGGCAATATTTAACGAATTGTGAGGATATTTAGGAATTCAGGGATTTTGTAATCGATTTAATAGGTCACGTGGAATCTGGCATTTTCAAACAAACTTCATCGATCGATGCGAGAAACCTTCAAGGCACAACATTCTAATAAACTGAATTCGATGGACTACACCTTCTTAGACACGGCATGTAATCTTGACCACGATTTTGCACAATACAAAATTTGAGGTATGGGTGGTACAGCTTCGAAGAAACAAGAGCACAATCTTTGTCGGCCCAAATCACAAGAATATGAAATCCTTCATAATCATCATGGTCACACTGGATCAGCTATAATTCCACGGTATTATACAGACAAACCGCGTTCTGGTTCCGTGAAAATTACCACATCACATTCAGTACGTCAGAGCGAAATTGATAAATCACCCGACAATGTGAATAGTTTCGTAACTGATGTGTGGGGATCATTGAAGCGAACCAACAATAGTAGTCCATCCATTTCGACAGATATTACGTCTTTAACGGATGGAATACTGAAAAATAAGCAGTCTAAAAACATGTTTGCTACCCCATCTACAATTCGAACTGCCAGTTTGAAAAGTTTAGATGAACGGACCGATTATAGCACGAAAAGTGGGTCGAAAGAGAAACTAAAGTGGAAAGATGTGTTAAATTTGACAGAGGATGAAAATTCAACAGCCGACCAAAAGTTAGTCGGTTTTAGTGGTGATAGAAGCGATAAAAACGAGCCGACGTATACGAATATTTCAAAAACATCAGGCAGTGTACACAACACAAAATTAAATTCCTCTGTCAAGAAGCTTTGTATGTCTGATGCAGTAGACATTAATTCTTGGAAAATTCTAGAACAACTGGCTTTCGGTATTGACAAACAAGAACAAGGTGAAGTTAATGAGGAAAAAACCAACAAAACTTCACCGGTTGTTACAAAGCGGAAGCGACAAAACCAAAAGAACCATTTGTGTATAAAGCCACCTACACCTCCCAATAAGCCTCAGGCACAGCGGAATTTTATCGCCAACAGGAGATCACTTATTCCAAACCGCCGCAGACTCAGCGAACCTTTCGATCCTAAAATAAGTGACCGACGCTCCACTAGCCCAACACCCAGCACTGGAAGTTTGACATCCCGGCGAAGCTCATTACCCATTCCCTCTAAAATAAATGATTGGATTCCTACGCCTAATCCTTCTGCCACTTCTTCACCTACTGCTTCACCAAGACGGATCAATCAATCTGTTGACGAGGACCAGCAAACCACGTTAACCGGAGAGCGTTCCACGTGTCTCTCACGTATCGAGTACACCTTTTACATCAATGACACCGAGGAAAATCAGCGACCATTTTATGACCGCCGGATTGAAGCTGTTGCCAGAGCGACTTGCTGCAACATTTGCCTGCACAAACCAACCAAGTGTCATAAACCGGTGTTCTACAAGGGAAATCGTGTCATTCCGGTGACAATTACGTCACGCACGATGGTTGCACTTAAACGTTGTATAGCCAGATTAGATATACAATATCCGCATTATAATGTCAAGGCATTTTGTCCGCCTGACATGTATTAACTTTCCAATGAGGTCATCATCTTCTTTATCTGATTTTCTTATCCATTGGATTTTATTGTACCCATGAACAATATCTATATTTATCTATGAACCAGCAGTGAATGCTAAATTCTGTGAAAATATGAAAACTTTTCTATTCCTTTATTACCGTAGACCGAAGACCCCGGAAAAGTTAGTAATCATTTGTTCGGGAAATATTTATATGCAAACCCAATAAACGAAAGTAATTGGATTAACTAATTAGGATTTGTCAATGAAACTCCATAAATAAACATTCTAGGGACGCGAGCCCCCTCAGGTCGACAGCGATCAAGGGAGTTAAATGACTAGGCTTCAAAAAAGATTTTCCGGTTCAATAAGGTGCATCAAAAATTGGTTCTCATTGGTTCCTTTTTATATTGGCATAGAAAGTTTAATGTCGCCCTGTTTTAACTGACCGTAGCTTGTGGATTAAAAGCGTGGTCCCCAAATAGTTGGTTGGGAAAATGGACATCTGAAAGTCAACCATTTATCTTTTGTTATTTGCTGTTTTAATGTTCCATGCATGGTCATAGACATTCCTGAATATTATCGTCTAACCTTTGTAAACTAAACTTCTAATCAGCTTAAATATATTGAACTTGCACAAGCTCCTCGTGCGTTCACTTTGTGACTCTGTATTTGAACATCGTGGTTCTTTGTAAGAACAACAGTGGCATACAATTATAACGTTGTTCACCACTTTACCACTGTTTCTAGGCTCACTGAACCTGATCTTAATGTCTTCACCTGATTGACTACAAACAGCCAGAAACCGGTAGTGGTGTGTAACGGATGGTGATGGGAGCACCGCTATATATCAAATTTAATTTAATTTTTAACTCACAAAATAGTAATTCAGTACGAAATGAAGTAGTTATTCTTGTATTCTAATCGTCTTATTCTTTTTATTCTTGACCACCGCTTATATCTTAAAGTTTTACACCTTTGGTTTTATACCACAAAAAAGTGAATAAATTCAAAAACATTGGCGATTAGATCAAGAGACTCCTAACATATGAATAAGTTGAGAATTAATGAGTTCATTTGTTTATGAATGTTTGCGTTTACAAATTCAAGATATTTCAAATCAGCAAAGTACTTTTTTAAAAGCCAAACAGCTGATCAATTATTCAGAACCTGGCATATATGCATACTCAAAATCATACAAAAATTCTTTGAATTTCCAAGACGCTTTATAGCTTTTGGTCCCGAATAAGTTCAAAGATACTTCTCAGTAAAAGATCCCAAAGTCTATTTCCACTGGATAACAATGATCAATTATGAAGAACTAGGTTCATGTTAGCCCGTTCATAGCCGTGTGCTGGATAACAGCAAATTAAACACAGCGATGCATTGTTCTATTGACTTTTGGAAAAATTCGATAAGATTAATTTACAGCATAAATCATGGGCTCACATTACCTGTAGTAACCTGAAAGCCGTTATATTTGCAGCAGGATTTCCGTCCTTACATGTATAATAACATTTTACAAATCACGGTATGTGAAACATAACTCCATACAATGAATAAAGACTAAGAATTAAACAAAGTTATGCTTGTATCCCACTGTTATATAGGGTTCGTACAACGAACCACGATTTTCAGACACAGAATCACAAAGTGATTCTTGGCCAAAGCACTCAAGGCGCTTATGGAAGACCAAAGTAATGTGTTGCTCACATCCCCATCCATTACACACCACAAAAGGGTGTTTTGTTTTGTTGGTGTTTGTACCGCCGGAGCGAAGGACCTTCTATATAAAGACGTTCTTGAAGGCAAGTGGTGTGTAAGGGATGGAGATGTGAGCAACACACTACTTTATACTAAGAATTACTTTTATCTTCCCATAGTGATCGATTTATAAGATTGCATAAGTAATTCGACCAGTTAATTGATGATTTTCATCGGTGAATTTTCAGAAACCTCACGAGTGGCACTGATTCTAATAATATATAAATTCATTTGAGTACGGCGCATTTAACGAAGATAACATTTAGTCTGTCGGTTGAAGGCTGAAGCAAGCAACTTTGAGATGTTCTCAGCAATACCTCAAAGCCAACTTGGTTGCATTTATAGCGAATTTCACATTTGGTAAAATTTCCATAATATTAACGAATTCCATAAGCAATTAGGTATTTCATTGATAGATATAAATCAAGTCACTAAGACATAAATTCATAATAGAATAGAACAACTTAGATCATCCTGGCGTGATTGTAATGGGAAATCATTTTGTGTCTGAACCCGATTTAAATGGGTACGATATCTGAGAAACGATTTTAAAGATAATAAAATAATGTTGTATTGCACAATATATAGGACTCCTTCGTTCGATGTCGACCTTGTGATACACCAAGGGTACACAATTGTTTCATGCTCCAAACCTATTCAAATGACTAAACAGTCCGATTCGGGAGGAACAATCTCTCCCGCTGCCCCAAACATCGATAAGGCTTACTCGGTCAATCGATGTCAGTTGCACGATGATAGCGTGATCTACGATTAGCAGCTTGCAGATGACGCTTCCAAAAAAGAGCAATCAAGAGTATGTTCTTCCAACCTGTATGTTGAACGTCAAGATCATTCATCTTTCTTTTCAAACGATTTTGTAACACAAATGTGACTTGCCTGATTGTCAACTTCCTGATTGAAATCTCACTATAAAGTAGATCTTCCGGAATACGACCATTTTAAATTATGTACAAATGACCAAGTCAGCGTAGGCGCCGCTGTGGCTGTTGATACATTGTGTTTCCAGTGCAAAAACTATACAAAACCTTTCAAATGTCTCAAAAGTTATGCGAAAAAAATGCAATAGATGAAGCATTTCTGAAACGCAGCCAAAACCTCATCGTTCAACACCTAGGAATATATTACATAAACCAAACTGGCAATTTATGATGCATCCTTTAAACTCAACAGAATGATTTTATTTTCTATGTGGACTCCACTTTAAATTTCTCTGATAACGATGTGGTGGCGTGAGTAAAAAAACTAACCGTGTATCGAACAAGTATTTATTGCATTATTCAAATCATTGATCATGTTAACACGTTTGCATTAATAAATTCTTCGAAAAAACATATCCCAATATTCAGTTACTTTCTGTTCAGTATCAAGAAAAAAACGCTTCAACTAGAATTTCGTGAAAATTATTTCAAGGATACAGCATGGTGTATCAATTCTCCTTTTACTGTGTATCTTCGATATTGCCACTTATATTATGATGTACGCCCAAGCAACTATCTTCTTCCTGAAAGCTACATAGCAGTTCACTGAAAAGCGAACAGAAAATTTAAATGAAGCGCATGCGAATCCCGATCTTGCCGTTCCTACCTGATGAGTGCAAACAGCACGAAACCGGTCGTGGGGTGTGTGATGGTGAAAATGAAATTTTTCGTAAACCGTGACTTATCTAACTCATTAGCATGTGCTATCTCAAAGAAATGTCAATTTTCAATATTTTCATTGAGTTCAGCATGCTTAGGTTTTGTAGTATGCTGTGAACTACTGGTTTTGACTATCATCTGTTTTCTCCAGTAAGATTCGCATAAGTGATACTTTAAACTAATCTCTCGTTATTTCACGAGCGTTGGTCGCTAAAGCACAAAGATCAGCAGAGATCGCTAAACAATACTGAGATATTTTATTCATTCTCATATTCTCATTGGTGATAATAAACTACATTTCGATATGATTCTGGAAGATTTGTTCATGACTTGGTCAAACTCTTCAATGACCGATTGTTTGCGCGTACAACACAACAGAATAAAATGGTCAGTTTTAAAATAGCTAAAAGAAACCCAAAATGAGCAAAAATCATAAAAACAAAAATTTCGAGCATTTTAGGATTAAATTACCAGAAAATATTAGTTTGGGGAGGAGTTTGAGAAAATAAGTATATTTCATGGAATCTTGTATCAAAATACAATGGCTACAAAATGTGATATTATTACATTGTGAGTGTTTCATGATAAATAATTTTCTAAAAAAATTCAAATTTTCGTTCGTGATATTTTCCACATTGTTCTGCGAAACAATCAGTCCCGAAACTGCTATTAAACCTGGAATGAAACAATTGCTATCTTTATTGTTTATATGAATACTACTAACTAAAATTAAGTAATAAATGAATAGTTTTGCTCCCCGTAACACTCCCCAAAACACTAAAAACCGCTAAATTAGATGTCATACGAAAAATAGTTTTTAGAAACCATTTCATATTTCTCATTTTAGTGTAACCAGGGGAATTTTTTAATCAATAATATTCTGTTAAACTTGTTTCATAGTAATTTCGAAGCTTTTCATACCTTTTCCTTTATAAATTTAGGCCACTAATTATTCCAAGTTAACTTACGTTTTGCACTTTAATGCTCTCCGGAAGTTTCGATTCCAGAATATGTAACTCTTCCAATATTCGCTGTGTTCGCTCAAATTCTTTCGCCAGTGAACGTTTCATGTTGTTGAGACGCAAATCTTCAATTCTCTAACCATGTGACAAGATAATGCAAGCCTCAGTTTAGTTGTATTCATGCGTTGAAAATATTTTTGGGGAGATATAAATCCAATCGAACAAAGATGTACAATAAATATTTCCCTTGAATAAACAAACTTCAACCGCATGTTTCTCGTAATTCGTGATAACTGTTGGTCAATTAAATTGGAAAAATCTTTGCTGCCCTCTCTTCAAGTTTTGAATTAATGTTTGTGTGCTTTCATGAATATTAAAAACACATCAATTTTTGACGCCAATGCCAATAAGACATCACGAAGTGATTTTCAGCTACATACTATTTACGAAAAGCTTGGCTGGTAAACGTGTATTAATTCGAGTAATTCAAGGTAATTCAAGGTAATTCAACGTTTTTAATTGTCTAAAAAGCAACAAGCTTAACAACAACCATAGGATGGTAAAAATTGAAATGTTGGTGTATAAACAAGATAAGGAATTAGATTAAGCAATAGATAAGTGTCCGGGAAAAGAATAATTCAATAAAAATCCCTCTCATTTCCTTTTAAAGTCGTGAGCAACGGTAGAACAACGAGTAGAAAATAAGGGCGTCATCTAGTCACAGACATCGGCCAAGAAATTAACATAAATGTCTGGACCGTGAATTCGTTCTATTATTTTTCAACCGGTTATATTAAAATTAAAACAAATTATCGATATTTATGCTGCTCAAAATTTTCTTGTTCCTGGGATCCGCTAAAATGTTATGTGAAAATTGTGAACCTACAATAATCACAGAAATCTGACTATCAACCTTCTGAAAAATCGAAATTAAGAAGACTTGTTACATTTTGAACTCTAGTGTATTTACAAATGTCATACGGACTCGATGTTGGAGAGCGAAAGACTAATGGTGATACCACATAATATGTGATATTCAATAGTTACACATCCACATTTTAAAAAAAATATTTATTTAGTTGCGGAAATCATGTTAACGATGTTCGCATATTTCGCCAAGATTAGTATTATCGATGTTCAATAGACGTAGACAGAAACAGCGATTTAAATCAGCGTATATGTTTAAAATGAAATATATGCAAATTTTACAAATTGTGTGTTAGTGTTGCGGCTATTAAGTACGTAGTCTCTAGGGTCAATCAAGAGAATTTGGATGATAAGCAGAATGCCTAAAATCCGACACAATACAACACCAAGAAGAGCTGAAAAGTCCAATTATAGCTATTCGGGTTATATATGAATTGCAAGAGAAACCTTCAAATGCAATCCTGCCTAAAAAACAGAACAATTTGAAGGGTGAAATCAACTATTCAACGATTTGTAATTCGTTCAAATCAATCTGATGTGCCAAACATGGTTAGGGTATGAATCGAACTGGATGTCACCAAACTGCCTGACAACTGAGACCAACACTCTAAGGACACTTTTTATGGAGGAGAGATTCTATAAATGAATACAATTTGAAGTTCGAATAGCTTGTCTGTAACTCACGTCCCATTTTGTGATCGTAGCCACTAATCAGGTTTGCGTATCCGCAACAGAACATTCTAACTTCCTTCCCTCTTTTGAGAAGTCGATAATAAAACCTCAGTTGCCGATTGAAATTTAGCTTCATGAAGGGACTAAGGTAAGCCCCACATGCCCACACACCTACGGGATTCAATAATTATAGAGAGGCATGTATTTTGCTCTTAGTCAATCGCGTAATCAACACTCGGCAAATTGGTGTTCTCTGGTTTTGTATGATTCTGAGGTGAAAGTGCCTAACGCTTGGGATGAGCGATACGTGATGCAATCGATATCGGGACAGTAAACAGACAGCGGCGTGTTCAACGACCTCCTGATAGGCATCAAGATAGGAAACGCCATTCGACTTCTATGAATTGACGTGATTCTACCGAAATTTGTAAAGTTAGGAAATCTCACAAAATAGACGCTATATTATATGTTTGTTATTATCGCTCTAATCTTACCTGTTTCTTGTCCGTCGAATTTGCAGGTGACAAACAGTCGTTCACCAGTTTTTCGTAATACCTGAAGAGCATGGAGATAGTTATTGATGATATGTTGGACAAACAATATATGAATGTTATTTGATTGAATGTTATTTTAGCAATCGTTTAAACCATGCTACTTTTGTGCTTTTAACATATCGACGAATTCTTACAAATCCCATGTGAGGTGCGTTCTGCAAGCCTCTCAAAGCTTGTTATACTGATTCTGAGCCGATGAAGGTATACGACATATAACAGTCGTAGTCAGTTAAGTTAACTTACATAAAATATAAGCACGTATGTATTACTTTACTTTCATTTCCGCTCCGTGCTACGTACTTCTATATGTTTGTCGTTAGGTATTTCTGCGGAGAAACGCTTGATCGCACTGTTATGTATTGTTCAAATCCCCTACACTTCTACACTAAAACTGATTTTGTCTGTTTGTCGTCATCAGTTTGAGAACGTGAAATTAGCTACCGTGAGCATTGTAAACAACGTAAGAATTTGAAGCCAGTGTTCAACAGGGTTTGTACAACTCAGAATCATATGGTGATTAATGGTCAACTGCTCAAGACGCGTATGAATAACTTATATAATGTTATTCACATCCCCCGCACTCAAGCTCACTGGTTCTCAATAGATATGAATACTAGGGTACTGACATGGAACCTACTGACCACATTATCAAAGATATTTGAGACGACGCATTGATGCCCTATTTTTTGCACGCGGGCACCCCAGTTTGTTAAGTGCTAATCAGAATCCCTCTAATTCGCATGTAAAATTTCTAATAACGTAAAAAATTTCCAGGTGCGAAGGCTTTACACCGGAGTGGGCTCAGGTCTGGCGTTATCAAGCATTGTGAACAATTTATCAGCTTAATTTTAAGAATCGATGCTGAAGGAAGGTGCACGAAAGATTGGAATCCGGGGTGATTACACCATCTTCAAATGCGGATGCCGATCTGACACTGTAAATTAATCGTCCCTTCCATTACTATCATTGTTATTGGTAAGGTCATAGAATGGATAGTCTCGTAAAGAATGCATCATTTGTTCGGACAGCGCAGCATGGATTTCGATCTCATCGCTCTTCTCTAACGAATCTTCTCATAGCGTTAGACGACTAGACAAAGGAGTTGGATAGAAGTTCTTGCATTCACGTCTGTAACTGATATATTTCAAAAGCTTTTGACAGAGTCCGTCATGATTTGCTTATCCAAAAACTGACTCGTTTAGGAATATGTGAACCGCT